>CM069534.1:38367500-38657500 GCA_035773235.1 Eospalax fontanierii
CCGAAGGGTGAATCACTGTAGACATAGAGACAATCCACTCTCTGCTGACTTGATTTCGTGTCACTCATCTTCAAAGAATCTTTCTGTTTGAAAAAAATGATAAACATAGTGTACTTTCTAGACTGTTCTTTAACCGTGGTTGTGACTCCTGCTCACCAGCAGAGCATGGCCTTTCATGAATCAGTATTAACTTGCATGAAATCATTTCTTAAAAGAAATATTGCATATTTTGATGTCAACAGAGATCATAAAACTTATGAAACATTGCATGAACCAGAAAGTAGAAAAGTAGAGATCATTTAAACTTGCTATTTTCTTTTTCACTGAATTTATGTGGTAGAATTATAGTATCTTTGGGGACCTAAACATCAAAATCATTTGAAACTTGGCTTTTATCATTTTATACTAGAAGCAAGGATATAAAGAGCATTATAAGCATTAGCTTGTTCAAATGCTGTCTGTGTGAATTCTTTCTATAACACTTCTGACAAATTTAAAGTCCTGTTCCTTCTTACTTGCCCCTAGTGTTGAGAGATTTTCTGCTCCAAGGTAATCTCTTTCATTTCTGAACATCCATGACTGTATACAAACCTTTTTTACATAGCGAGGGAATCTGTTTCCCTATATTTCACTCTTTTCTCCTTGTCTTTCTGTCTGAACAAGTTACATATTTTTCAATATGACAAGATTTCAAAAATCAGAGACGCAGTGTGGTGGTTTGAATTAAAGATCTGTACACTTGGTCACCAGTTGGTGGCATGGTTTGGGCAGGTTATGGACACTTTAGGAGGTACAGTCTTGCTGGAGAATGTGCATCGCTAGGGGTGGGCTTGAGGGTTTATCACATTACCTCATTTACTCACTTCCCATTCTTGCTCTCAGCTCCTGTATATGCATGAAAATGTGATCATTTAACTTCCTGTTTCCGCTGCTATGCCAGGCTCTTCCGTTCTTGGAGCTGTAAGTTAAAATAATTTTATTTATTTTATGTATATGAGTGTGTTACCATCATGTATGTAAGTGCACCTGTGTTGTGTAATGCCATCAAAGGTCAGAAGAGGGCGCTGAATCCCCAGGAACTGGAATTACAAACATTTGTTAGCTGGCATGTGGATGTTGGGAATCAAACTCCAGTTCTCTGCAAGAGTAGTCAGTGCTTTTAACTTCTGAGCCATCTCTCCAGCCCTTAGAAATATAAGTTAAAATAAACTCTTTGTTGTTACTTTTGGTCATGTTACTTTATCATAACAACAGAAAAGTAATGAGTACACACAAGTAATTTCCTTAAGTCATCTTTACATGATGAAGTATCCAGAGGTTCTTAGAATTCCTTCAACACTCACGTAGCTTCTACTTCCTTAATTTGTTCACTCTTCTTCAGATGGATCCTGATTTTTAAATATTTCTCTTAAAAATGTGATACTCAGATGTTTACACATATTGCAAAATTGTTCTCAACCGATATAAGATAAATATGATTTTTCACTGGGCCATTGTAGATTTTCTCTCTTCATTTCCAAAAATATCAGGGTTGTCTACCTTGTTTATTGGTTTCATCACATTGTTGATCAGCTGTTTCCTGCTAACTGCAGCACCATATGGAGTTACTCTGGAAGGCGTTCTTGCTAACTTTTTCTACCTGGTCCCACCTGACCATAATTTGCCCTTTTAAAGCTAAGTGAAGACCCTTATTTTACAAACTTTTTTTTATTCTAGACAATTTCATACATGTATACCATGAAATATAGTCATATTTATCCCCATTTCCCTTCTGCAATTATCTCCATGTTACCCTTAACTAGTCTACCTCATAACATCATGTCCTTTTAAAAAAAATGTAGTCCACTAAGGCCAGTCAGTGCTACCAATATGTGCATGGATGCCTCTTCACTGGAGTATGGGAACCTTGTAAATGGCCACGTCCTCAAAGAAGAGTTATTCTCCCTGACCCAGCAACTGTCAACGCCAATAGCTCTTCAGTAAAGGGTGAGCCTGGGGATCATCCATCCCATCTATGCTGGAATTTTGGCTGTCTTGATTTTGTTCAGGTCTTGTACAGGTAACAATAGCTTATTTGAGCTCATGCGTGAAGTAACTGTGTTCAGATCTGAAGGCAGCATTTCATAGCCCTCCTCCTCACCTACAGTTGCTACATTCTTTCTGTTTCTTCTTGTAAGATGTTCTCTGAACCGGTGAGAGGTAGAGCTGATGCAGATTTAGCGCTCAGCTCTCACTCTTTTATTCTCAACACTTTGGCCAGTATGCATCTCTTTGTTTACTGCAAAGAAATTCTTCTGATCAAGGTTCGGATCAACTCAGAATACCTGTATTTTCCCGTTATTATAATTTTACACACTGAATTTTAAATTTCTATTTAATAAGTGTTTAAATGGCTAAACATTAGGAGTAGGGAGGTGGTTCAGTAGGTAAACTTCTTGCTGTGCACATATGAGAATTGGACTTTATATCCTCACACTCCTGTGAAAAATTGAGTGCAGTTACACAAATTACAGTCATTGAGAGACAGGCAAAGAGGATCCTTAGAACTTACTGGAAAACTATTCTATCCAAATCAGAGAGCTCTGTGATCAGTGACAGACATGGTCATCTTGGAGAGATTAAGTGAGTTCTCATCTGTAAATGGAATATTTATATCACATATCTCCCCACCAAGACTCAGGAATCATCATGCATGGGTAGACAGAAAGACTGCAAGAGCCATGAGTAGTGGATGACTACAGCCAAGCAGTGCTTTCTGCACATAACAGGGCAGTTGCACACATGAACTCAAAGTGCTTGTGAAGGCATCCATTGTACTTATGTAACATCAAGACAGACACAATACCAGCATGTAGGAGGGAGGTGATCATGAAGTCCCTCTCCTAGTTGTGGAGCAACTGAAACTGATTCTGGGAGAGGCAAAATCAGTTTTCTTCAAAGATGAGACCTGCGAGCCTACCTCAGGTCCAGTGGAAGGCCCTACACCCATGAACATATTGGCAACACAAAATGAACTCAGTGGGTTTACAGGAAATAAAGAACACATGAAATTAAGAGGGATTAATGATGGTGGGGTAAAAGGAGCTGTAGTTGAGGGATTGGGGGTGAACTTAATCAAAACATATTGTAGGAGCATATACATTTCTTAAACAATAACTCAGGAATGAAGGTTAATAGTCAACAAATCTGACTTTATAACACTTAAAAGCTTCAGAACAGTAAAAGAAACAATTGAATGAAGAGAAACCTCAGAGTGGGAGAGAAGCTTTGTCAGCCATACATTTGATAGATGATTATCCAAAATATACAAAGAAGTCAATGAAACAAGAATCAAGACAATAAATAACTCAAATAAAAATGGGCTGGCAGGGGTGCCGTGGGAGTGGAAGGCAAGGATGGCTCTTAGAGGGGATGGTAATATTAATATGCTAAAAATATAATGTATGAAAAATTTAAAGACTCAGTAAAAATATTATTTTAAAAAATGGGCTAATTTGTTCATGACTTTAATCCCAGCACTTGGGAGGCAGAGGTAGGAAGATCTCTATGAGTTCAAGGTCAGCCATGTCTACATGAGTTCCAGGTCAGCTAGAGCTTCAGGAGGTTCTGCCTCAAAAAAAGCAGAAAAAAATTTGGCTAAAGATTTGAACAGAGAGTCCTTAAAAGAAAAAAGGGTTGCTAGGAAATATTATAAAAGAGTATTCCACACAATTAGCAATTAGGAATGCAAATTAAAATTTCTTTGATATTTTATTTTACACACGTCAGAGTGAATAAGAAAAAAAAAAACTGACAACAAATGCTGGTGATGGTGTAGGGAAAGTAAACTGTTTTCATTATTGCTGGCAATGCAAACTGGTGCAGCCACTATGGAAGTCAGTGTGAATTCACAAAATTCCAGAAATAGATCTTCTATGTGACCCAGATCTACAACTTTTTTGCACAAACCCAGTGGATGTGTTGTCCTACTACAGAGATAGATACTTGCTGGGCCAGGTTCACTGCCACTGTTTACACTGCAGTTAGGAAATAGAATCAACCTTTGATTCACATTTCTTATCACAAACTTCTGCCAACTTGTGAGAACACATTCATTTGGGCTTTGGAGAAGCTGAGAAATATTCATCTACAAAAATATCAACAATTGACTATCCCAAGTTATGGAATTCAAAACCACTTGGATCCAAATACACTATACGAATGTCTGAATAATATAAAATATTTAATACAAAGGAAAAATGTAAAGATTTAAATTTGAAAAAAATATGAGATGGAGTATAATTGAGGAAGGGACCTGATTTTGATCTCTATCCTCCACATACACATGCACACACATGAACATATACCACACATAACATCACATACAAATAAAAATAGTACTTAAAAAGGCCATTATTTATCACTTATTGCTATTATTCCTATAAATTATTAATGTTTTGACTTTGTGTTCTGTATTTTTTCATTTAGAAATTGTGACTATTAAATATACTATTAAACTATTTTGTGTAATGCAACAGAGATTTAAGGAATTCTAAAGGCTAAATAGCATATTTAACATAATTATTTCTCCCCAGAATACATCCAAACTGGCCCTTGATCTGTAGTGACTATGAGCATGGACAGTGACTGATGCATTCCTATCTCTGGTGCCATGGCATGTACTTTATTGGCTAAAAACAATCAGTATAATTTGGGTATCTATTCCATAATGATTAAGTGTGAGAATGAGAATAATAAATATTAGACAGAGTCAACATAAATCTGTAGCTTTGGAAGATCAAATGTGCCCTTGAAAGCTATAATATAATAGCTATTCTGCTATTATGAAAGTCAAAGTCAATTTCAAAGCCAAAATATTCAGTTTATACTAATTTCTTAAAAATGAAATTATTTTTCTACTACCAAAATGTAAGAGTCCATTAGTCTCTAAACATTTTAGTCATATGATCCACTATGTGAGAGCAGGGAAATTACTTCTAACTATGCTGAGCTGTTATGAAACACTAGATTCTTAATAAAAGGTCTGTAATTATCTTCCTATGTCTATTATGAGCTGTGTAAAGCTGTTCTTTCTCCAAGGACTCAGGAAAACAATTCCCTTAATGTTGCTTTTTAAATGTCAGGGTTGAATTTAAATAAGATATATCAGTTCATAATCCATTGGACTGAATTAGTCATAGTGTCTAACACTAAGTTCAATGGAGACTAAGAATTGTAGAATGATATTTGGAATATTTTGTGAGCATTGATATTATCTTCAACCCAACCTCTCCTCTTTAAAGAGCATAATTTTCACACAAAGGTTTCAAAAGACTACTGGTCTTAAGTCATTTTTGTTCTACTTGCAACTATCCCAGAGGCCAGGACACATTAAAACTTGCTTACTGACTTAGAGTATTGAGAACATACACACAAATCATAAGAAAAAAAGTTTTCCAAGACACAGCCTTTTCCTTCTAGACTTGAAAATGTTTCTGACTGGATTCCTGGTCATATCTCCTATTTTCCCCAAGCTAGGAGATAAGAAATTTCCATTTTGTAGTTCACTATCTCATCCGCAGGTTTTTAACATCTTGTGAGGCCTGGAGACCCGAAAGCATTTAGAGAAGCTAAATGCTATCTTGCTATCTTTTTACATATCTTGAGGCTCAATTGCTTTTACCAATATTTATTCTATCTTCTCCCGGCTAAAAATTATTCTCCCAGTCAAGGAGTGTGGAAGTAAAATGGAATTTTCAAAACTGCATTTTGTATAACTTGTTCAATTTATAAAACCTTTCCAGATATAGTACAGGTGACCTTTTTGTTCTTGTTCTGAATTTTACTATAGTATTAAAAGTTTTATTTTCCATATACCACAAAAATCAAATTATTTTTGCTTTGTACACTGTTTTCACAGGCACATGTTCCTTTTTTTTTTTTTTTTTAATTTCTGCTTGGTGGTTTCTCATTAACCCATTTCAACACCCAAATTTAAAAGCTATAACCATCAAAACATGTTTTATGGAACTAGTAAAAGTTTACAGATACTTCCAGTTTCCCATTACCTGTAACACTAAACTTTTCCATGTCAGAATCTGAAACCATTACCCACTTATACCTTCACTTTAGCTCCTTGATGTCTTTCTAGCAATGGTTTAAGGTAATTATCTCAGTGTGTTTGGAATATCTCTGTAACTCTAAGTGTAAATTTCCAGTGCCTTTATTTGAATTAGTCCAGAACAAAATCCCTTTCCCATAAGAAGTATATTAATCTGAAATCTTTTCTCCCAAAGTCCTATAGACAATGTAGATGATGTAATTTAGATGTTACTCCTTTTAAAATGAGACTTTAAATCTGATTACGTTTGAAGCTTCTTATAAGTTTATTTATGGAGATTAAATTTCTGTGCTAAAAACCTGTTTCGCTGTTTTGGATGACTAAAATGTTATTGAACTCAAACATATGTTTAATATCCACACAAGAAAATTGTCATTCTACAAGTAATGATTATTGAATACTGTATCAATTTATACCCTTGAATCAGGTTTTACTGATCATCATGGAGAAAGGTCAAAAGAATACAAATAGATTTATAAAATCTATTGTCATTATTAAGAACAAATGAGTTTAAATAGTTTCTTCATGTGTTTCCTTAACATATCATTATAGAAACTAGTTTATACTGAATATCCAAAACTTTTACAAGTTTAACTCAATATCAGTGAAATTCTTCAAGTCTGCATCAAAATACAAAGGACATATTAAGTTTAAATGAGTAACCAAATTTAGTTTAGACATTAATCAATGATAAAAAGACACCTATCAGCTATAGTCAGGTATAATTTTATTTTCACAGAAGAATTTTCAGATTTAGAGGTCAAAGTTCTTCAGCGACATTCTCTCCCCTATTTCTTAAAAATCCTCAGATGTTTGAACACTTCTGGGAATAGGACTTTTTCTAATTTCTGATCAGTCATATTAGAACTGTTCTTTATTAGTCTCCTAAAAGACCTCTTTTTGAGTCTTTTTTTTCCAGAGGCTTATAGAATTCTAGCAATTAAATAAGAAAAAACTGATATTCTACTACACAAATAGACTAAGAAATTCAATAGATCTTTCTTTTGAAAAGATACACAATGGCAAACAGATGAATGAAAAAGTGGATGTCCCGATTCATCAGGGAGATGTAATTCAAATCACAGTGAGGTATCATTTTATACCTGCCAGCCATGCTATTATGAAAACACAAATAAAGCATCCCTATGGAAAACAGTACGGAGGCCCTCAGACAAACCCTCAGAAAGATAACTGCTCTATGATCCCCAAAGTCTATTTATCTAAGAGAAATTAATTTGATTCATCAGAGTAGAATTGCATCAAAATTGCCCTACAACGCAGTGTCCAACAAACCCTCCGAACACTTCACAAAAGCCAAAAAACAAAACCAATCTAAATGTCTATTATCAGAAGAACAAATAAAAGGAATGTTGTGTGTGGTTCTAACTTGGTAATATTCAGCCTTAAGAAAGAGATGAGTTTTGCAGTATACTACAACATAATAAACGGTGATGACATTACAAGAAAGGAAATAAGCCAGTCACAGCAAATGGACAAACAACAAAATTTAACTTGTAAAGATCAAATACTGCATGGGTATACTTATATGCAGAATCTGAAACACTGAAATTCATAGCAGCACATAGTTTAGTGAACAGCAGTTGGCAAAGGCTGGGAGGATGATAAGTGCTATTAATAATTGAACATAAAGTTTCAGCTAAGTGAGGTGAACAGATTCTTAGAGCTGCTGAGTAACACTGTGCCTAAAGGTAATAATCATATAGTATACATTTATAGTTTGCTAAATGATAAATCTGATGTTAAACACTTTTCTCACTAAAATAATACTTTTAAATGGAATACAAATTAGGAAACAAATTACAAGGCTACTGTGGATATAAAACTGGGATGACACACATCAAATCTAGATATACAACCACCTGACAATTTATTAAATCTAGTATTTTTAAGCCTGCTCTGAACTTTGAATGACAGTCTATTGAGAACTTTAAATTGAAAGCAACTACTTTGAATTCATTGGTTTTTTTTTTTATATCAATCATTGCAGTTAATAGGTCTGAAACTAGGTAGACTTTATTGGCTTTGCTTTCCCTACCCACTAACAGCATTTAGAACATTTAAAAAATCGTTTGCTCTTTAATCATGAATTATTCTGTTTTTGCATGATGAGCTTGAGGAATTTCTTAACATACTAACTAGTTACATTTTAGGTTCTTTCCCTCTTTATCTTATTATATGATTTTCCTTCTCTTTCATTTTAGCTTCCTATTTTGGAAAAGATTGATGGGTAATCGCATCCAGATCAAGGTTCTCTGTAAAAATGCTGAGATGGAGCTCAGAACGTAGTATTTCACCAGGAATCAAAAGCTTTCCAAATAGAAGGAAAACAGGTTATGAGAAAAACTGAATGTGTTGGGTGCCCAATAAAACTTGGCTAACTGTGGAAAACTTTATGATAAGGCTCCTCAAAATACTCTGACTCATGGCCAAATAACTGGGCTTTTATATAAATTATAATACTCAATATCGAGTTATGTGCTACCTAGGAAAAATATGATCAGTGAAGCTTCTCACTAATGTTAAGGAAGATCCTGAAGGAGCCAAGAGTTGGAGGCTCTCTGCTGGTCACATTTGCTGTAGATGGACAAAAGGACTTCCCCTAAAGTTGATCTTATAATTATGTCTATGCTATCCACAATTTTACATATTTAATCACATATGGGTATCATATTTAATACTTAATTGCATATAATTGAATATATATTTATCTATATTATGTATAGATATATACTTGTACTTAGATTTTGTGAAGTGAGGTGACACTTAGGAAACATGAAAACATGATTTTTTACAGAATTACAGAATCCTTAGGACTGAGGTTAACAATCTAGTCATAGAATAGTTTCCTTCATTTGTCAGGAATATTTCAGCATATTCTTTAGAGAATCACTTTTCCATATTTCATTAATGAGTATAAGAAAGAAGATGAATACCCTTCACTCCTGGGTCCTCTGAACTTAGAGCTGGTACATGTGATCTTTCCTGCACTTGACTATGAAAAGTGTTCTCTGAGCTCCAATCTGTTTAGCATTCTTCAAAGGAAATCAATATAGATCTAGGTTCAAGGACCTCAGTGCTATCAGTACTCTAAATGCATTCAAATTTTATAGATCTGTTGAAGTATTGGTTCACTGAGAGTCCACATATAACTTACTATCTGGAAGAATAACTTTTATATATTTTTAATTAAAAAATGAACCAATAAGAAAACAAGCATGATAGATATGCCGATTTATACTGAAAGGTCTTTATTTATATTTAAAATGAACTTAGCACTATTTAAAATTTCTTTGTTGGCAAAATATTGCATGACTCCAATTATACAATGTAGTTAGAATAATAGAACATATACCAACAGAGCGTAGAATGATGGCTTAAAGGCTCTTAGGGAAAGGGGAAATAGGGTGTGGCTTGTTGAAATAGGTACTGTATTGTTTTATAAAGTGAGCAAGTTTAAGAGGTGTGCTGTATAGTATGTGCCTAGTCAAGAGGACTGTACTGAACAGTTAAATCTTTTAATAATAAAATTTCTTAAATTGTTTTTACCATATTAAAATTAAAACAGACTCTAGAAACTGATTAAAATAAATAAAACAGACAAAATAAACCAAAATCTCAATTCTTATGTTTCATAGGCAGCATTATCAGTGTCATATGACCCAGACTTTATTAAATATAAAAATTAATATATCTAATTTGAGATACTTTAATTAAAAGTTGAATTATGAGAAGGTCTTGGGATTCTAGAGAAGCATTGACTGGAATCGATGCCCCTTATTGGTCTGTTATTATTTTCATGTTCACATTCTTTTCTTGACTTGCAAACCCTGAGAATTCTTTTTGGTAGAAATCATCTATGTTTTCATATTAGATTGATAGTTAATGGTGGTAGATAAACCTTTCCTTGGTCTAATCTTGAGAATATAATCTATAGTTTATAATTGCTTTTAAGTATTAGCATGTTTAATTTCTTGCTGGGTATGTTTTTCAAATGTTTTCATGATTCTTCCAAATTAATAGGCTGCAGGGAAGGGCTGAACCGTTACTGAGACTTGGAGCTGAGAGACAACATTATTAGAAATGAAACTCTCTTGGTAATAGTGTAGATTTCCCTCCTTTTTCCTTCATAGGGTGATAATGGGACACTGGCACCATTTTTGATACTTTGTAGGTATGTATTTATAATATTTAAAACTGAAAACAAATCAAATGCCTATCAACAGATGAGAGAATAAACAACTGAAAAGAGACAGGATAAAAGGTACAGCTTTTTAGTGGGTAACCAAGAGGAGGGACAATGGCAAATAGTATTTGAAGGTCTCTGACCCCCTCCAGTCAACAGCTTCTAGAAAGGAAGCTCATTTCTGACATTGGACTTTTACACTGTATGCCTGTGGTATCCAAGTTGGGAGCAATGTCCCCTGATATACGGTAACTTCTTTCAATCTCTTTTTATAATATATATGATTGCATTTTAAGACGCTTCTATAGTGGCTTCCATATGGCTTTTTCTAAAGGCCTTTAGTGTTAGTTATCCCTTCCCCTGCGCCCTCTTCGCCAGCCCTCCCATTCGAAAGCCCGTTTAACCCCTCCTATTCTATTTCCCCCTTTCCCTTTTTATCACTGCATTCTAACTCTCTTCCCAGAAAGTAATCCCCAACAATGGTGTTTATTAGTTTCTAGAGATCTCTGAATTTTCAAATTGAAATATAAATGTTTCTAATAATATCTAAGAATTCAAAGCTGGCATCCAGCTATCAAGGAGAACATGCCACATTTGTCTTTCTGAGTTTGGGTTATCTCACTCAAGATGATTATTTCTAGTTCCACCCCTTTACTGGAGAATTTCATAAATTTTTAAGAGCTCAATATTATTTCATTGTGTATATGTACCAAACCTGCGTTATATATTAGTCATTTGATGAACATCTGAACATGTAGGTTGTTTCCAATTCCTGATTATTATAAAAAGGGCAGCGCAAAGCATGGATGATCAGTTATTTCGGAAGTAGCAAATAGAGCCTTTTGAGTGTATGCCCAAGAGTATATGACTGGATCAAATGGTGGATCAATTTCTAATTTTTGAAAGAATCTTCCATAGTAATTTACTGCTATGCAATCTTACCAGCAATGGTTAAGAGTTCCCCACTCTGTTACCCACAAGAACTTCATGGTAATGCCTTATTTCTGAAGACACTATAAACATGTACTGTAGCGTAAACAGGGAGAACTCAATCTAGTGCTGACTTCAAAGACTCATCTCTAGCGTGTAGCTTCAATAACTAATTAAAAAAGTCAGCTTTTATGATCCCATTTATATAACACTATAGAACTTGCAAACTCATGTCTAGTTCTAGAAGCCACAACAGGAGTTATTTGAATAAATGAACTGTAAATTGGGAAGAGGGGCAAAGGACATGAAAAAGTTTTAGGGTGCCAATTATTTCTAATATTTTAATGAGGTTCATATGCAAGACAAAACTTTTCTAAGATTTTCTTTAAATATGTGCGGGTTATTATAGTTGCATATACACCAATGGGCTGTTGAAACTGTTAAAAGAATATTGAAAGATATTTGTGGTGGTTTAAATGAATGTACTTCATAGGCTCCAAGTATCTGAACAATAATTGCTTCCTTTCCTCTCCCTCCCCCACCCTCTCTCTTCTGTCTCTCTCTTTCTCTTCTGTCTGTCTGTTTCTTGTACCTATTTGAAGAGGTGAATGGTTTTTTAACTTGTTGTTTCCTTCCACATCTCTCTCACCATGATGGACTCTTATCACTCTGGAACTGTAATTCTAATAAACTCTTTCTACTATAGGTGGCCTTGGTCATGGTGTTTTATCACAACAACAGAAAAGTAACTTATAGAATATTAATAAAATAACAGTACCTTTATGTGACACTAAATACAAAGATTCAAAAGTTAAAAATATAACAAAACTCAACCAAATATGTGTTGCAAAATAACTTTGCCAAGAAGGTTATGGAACTCCAGAGAAGCAGATTATAAATGTAAGGAAATCCCAACCCAGCCTAAGGAACTTTTGGCAATTGATGACTGCTAGGAGAGGGAGAGATGGTGTCATACAGGGATGGGATTCTTGAAGGATTGAGTGGATAGACCCACACTGAAGGACACTGGAGGACACAAATGAGAGTCTATAGACTACAGTATATGTCATGTCAAGTTAGTGGGTAGACCTCCCTTGGTGCAAGTTCATTCACTGTGATCTAGTCAGCCTATCTAGAGGCCCTCCCTTTAAGAAGATCAGTTCTTCTTCACCCAGCTGTAATCCACTGCCAATAGTTATTTGGCTAAGATTGGGGGCCTGCTGCCCATTTTCACAGTTCTATACTGGGTTTTTTAACTGTTTGAATTTGCTTGGGTCTTGTGCATGCTGACACCACTCCTATAGGTTCATATGTACAATGTCCCAGGACCCTCTAATAGTATTTCCATATGGTCATATATCTCCTCTCCTGACTCATACAATCATTCTGCTCCTCTTTTGCAATGGTCCCTGAATCCTGCTTTAATACAGAAGCCATGTCCAAAGATACACACTCTTAGACTTTTATTCTCCATGCTGGCCATTTCTGTCCTTTTGTCTACATGACCTTCTGTTGTGTGAGGAAGCTTCTTTGGTGAGAGTTGAGAGATGTATTAGTATTTTTGCTCTCTCTTGATCTACTATGTACTGTGAGCCTTACATAGATGTGTCACTTAGGGTTGGGGAATTCACAGACTATCTCTATGAGTGACCAGTTGTGGAACTCTATAATAATCTTTGCATGATGTAAAAGAAGCCTCATTGATGAGTGGTGACTGGGATACCTTGTCTTTAAATGTAAGAATCCATATTTAGTACATAGTAAGAAATTATATTTGTCCTGGGATATGACAGCCTTGGGGTTTTCTCTAAGATCTATAACCTCTCCAGTCACTGTTATTTGGCTATGCTTAGAGTACTACACATCAGTTTCATCCCACTGAGTGGGAATTAAGTGCAATTAGGTAGCTATTGATCACCCCCAAGATCAAAGTGCCACCACTGCACCAAGGTCCCTTTCTGTGCCAGTCGTTGTTGTGGTTATTAGGCCTTAAGGCTGGAATTAACTATCAATTGATGCTCTCCCTTAGCAATTTGTGTAGTGTCTTCCAAATCTATGAGGACTAGCCTTCAGGTGAGGTGGCTTCCAGGTCAGTTCCAGTTCCATTGCTTCAAATCCTGTGTCAGAAGTATGTCCTGTCTTCAGCAATAGAGTCTTACCTTCAAGTTCTGGGAGGCAATCAAAGGCTATGGCAATACCCTGTGTACACATTAGGAATGTCTTGGACTATACTGGCCAACAGATTGAAGGGAAGTTTCTCCTCTCTGTCATTGTTTCTTGTAAAATAGTCTTCAGCTATACATGTAGACTCGTGCTGAGATATTGCATGTGTAATTTTCAGTAGATTTTTGAATTAATAATTTCCCTCTGGTTTTTCACACCCGTTAAGCATTATTTATCTCTCCTCCCTCTCTCCCTGAATAACCCTCTCTGCTCTCTTCCTAGTTAAAGTCCTTCCATTTCCGCCATTTTACCCTTCATAATACTTGTCTCCTACAGTCCCCCTCTCTCGAGCTCATTCTTCCCTCTACTCCATAATTCCTTGTATGAACCTCCTTTTCTCCCTCCTGTTTAAATACTCCCATTTTACTCATAGCTACTGAACCCACTAATTCTTGACAAAGGAGGCAAAATATGCAGTGTGTAAATGATAACCAATGAACAAATGGTGCTGGTAAATCTGTATATAAAAAGTACTGAATTCAGATTACAAAACTCAATTTTAAATGGATCAAAGGCCTTAATTTAAAACTAGAGCCATTAAAACTCCTAGAAGAAAACATAGAAAATACTCTTCAAGACACTAAGGCAGGAAAAACTTTCTCAACAGAACTCATATCTCAGTAATTAGACCTGAGAAGCAATGCATGAAACCACATGAAATAATCAGTAGAGCACACAGAAAGCCCACCGAATGGGAGAAAATTGTTACCAGGTATACTCCATATACTGACGCTTATATTCAGACTTTGCAAAAAACTATAGAAATTAAATATCAAGGAAACAAAATTTTGTGTGCTAATGAAAGGAACAATTTTCAAAAGAAGAAATACAAATAACCAATAACTATTTTCAAAAGTGTTCAACATCTCTAATCATCACCAGGAAACCACAAATTAAAACTACTTTGAGACACTTCCCCATCATAATCAGAATTAATATTATCAAGAAATGTTGGGAGGATACAGGGAAAGAAGAATCCTTATCCATTGCTGGTGGGAATGAAGATGAATACAGCCATTATGGAAATAAGTTTGGAGGTTCCTTAAAAGTTAAAAATAGGGGGCTGAAGAGATGGCTCAGCTGTTAATTGCACTGCTTGCTCTTGCAAATGACCTAGGTTTTGATTTCCAGCACTTACATGGTGGTTAACAACTGTCTGTAACTACAGTTCCAGGGTCATTTGACACTTTTCTGACCTTCTCAGGCATTGCAAGACGTCATACACTTACATACAAGCAGGAAATACACACATACACATAAAAATAAAAAAATAATGAAATATTAAAAAAATTAAAATAGAACTGCCATATTACTTAGGTATTGCACTCTTGAGTACAGACCTAGAGAACTACATTTATTATGGAACAGGAAAGGCTCAGTGTGGTAAGGCATGGGTGGGTAGGCTAAAGGAGTGAGTATGGGGAAGGATGACTAGCACTAAAGACCTGTTGAAAAAGCAATCTGGAAACCTACTACCATAGTAACTTTCTAAAAATATGTGGATATACAAGGTAAAAATGGTTTAAATGGAATTACTCTATAATGGGAGATGGGTAAATAATACCACAACTAGGCACCTCATCCTAGAAAAAAGAAATCCCTGTACCAAGAATGTTTTCCCTGTATGTGAGTTAATAGCCAGTGGGATCCCATAGACCTCTGAACATTACAAGTTATTGCCAATGTTCCTGGTTATCCTCCAGAGCTTGATGGTTACTATTTGATGAAAACAACACATTCTTGAATCACCCCATCTGGTTAGCTTTCACAGTGGTAGAAGGTGCAATGCACACTGCTGGAGCAGAAAAGTAATTACGAGTTCTAACTGAGCAGAGAGCCCCATGAACTACAATGACTGCAGTTGTGGCACGGATACTATAGGAGTCAAAACACTCTGACTGGAATTACAGCCTGCTAGAGGAGATGAAACTCACACCTAGAACTGGTACATGGCCTAAGAATCTGTGACTAGGTAGGTGACAGGCTCTAGGGGAAGTCCTCTTACTTATATTCTACTAAATGAACATAGTTTTAGTTACTCCTAATGATGCATTGTTATATCCATAGGTTAGGTGCATCTCTCAACTATCATCAAAGAAACTTCTTGCAGGAGAAGGCAATTATAACAGATACCCACAACTGGTCATCATGCAGAGAATAAGCAACTACTGAGTACACAGACCCAAAAGGTTCATCAGTGTCACATCCCTCTCCCTAAGACACAGGGATCATTGCAGAAGATAGGGCAGAAAGTTTGAGTGGTGACAACAGCAAGAAAACAGTGCTTTCCAGATATCAAGACAACTGTATATATGACTTAATGAAAAGGGAGTCAGCACGCACAAGACCTCCTCAAGCTCAAGAGAGACAGATTCTCAGCATGGAGGGTGAAAGTTGTCAAGAAGGTCCCACACCTAACCTGAGGAGCTATGAAGGAGCTGTTAGTATATGGTAGTAGCTGGAACAGGAAGAGCCAGTTTTTCTTAGGAGCATGAGCCCTGCTCAATCACATTGTCAGGTCGATCCCACAAGAGTGTTTGGGAAACATATATTGAACTCAAAAGAGAGAAGGGAAAAAAAAAAGAGTAAGATGAATAGGTAGGGATGTGGGGGTGGATCTGGGAGGGATTGGGGAATGGAAAATATGAGCAAAATAAATTGTATGAAGTTCTCAATGAGTTAATAAAAATGTTTACTAAAATCCTTAAATGCAAACCCTGTGCTTTCCTTATTAGCAAAATCATGGTACAATTTATCTCTTCTTCCTAAGTTTACCAAGTTAAAATCTTCAAACGATTTTTTTAAATCTCAGAATTTCACTAAAATCCTCTAAAACATGCTTTAAACAATTCTCCCCAACCCTGGTGTCTTTCTGTTGCTACTTTATGCATCTTATCTCTGTGAGGAATCTCTAGAAAGAAAATTGTCCAGTTGTTAAGCGAATGCATCTGTGCTCCAATGAATGCATTTTCTCCAAATAAGCATAGCACCAGAACTTCCTGGAAGTGGTTTTCTGGATCATTATAGTTATCTTAAAGATGATTTTGAGACATACTTTTATATTTGGTTAACAAATGATACAAAGAATTATGTAGAAATGGGGAGCGAGTCATTCCCTCTACTCCATCGCTAGCAGATCTTAGCTGGTTACATTTACTGCCTATCTGAACTAGGCAACAGTTTGAAGGCTAATCTAGATTTGTTTATGACTATTTTAGAATTTAAATCTCACAGAGAGTTTGAATTTTTATTTCTTCTTTTGTAAATGCTGTGCTAGGGATTAAACCCAGGGCCTTGACATGTTAGATAAGTTCTACTGATTTGCATAACTAGTCTAAATTATGTTTCCTAATTTTCATTAACAAATTCTATATTAAATATTTAATTCGCTCAGCACATTGTGTCCATATTCAAATTTTTGTGCACTCTTGAAGTATACTTTAAAGAATATTTTGTGTTTGTGTAAATTTCCCTGGTACAATGAAAACACAAGAAATTTCAGGTGAACACTTTCAACAGTTCTATTCTGTGTTAATAATTGACTCTCTACATTTGACCTACCAGATATCTTAGGATTTAAATCCTTGAGGCATCTCATTCTAGTCCTAGAAATGAAGTGATGTGATGTTTTCTTATCTTAAAATCACTACTTTAATGTGCTTCACATTATCATAAAGGCCTTGCTTCATTCTTATGTCAAATGAGTTAGGATTATTTCTTTAACTGTTGTAAAGAAGCTGGAATAAGTTTTTAATGTATGGTGTTATCTCTCAAAAGAGTCATATGCTAAAGCTGAACCACTTATTCAAGCCTTGCAATCATTTTTTTATGATAGAAATAAACCAAATAAACATATTTTCGTTGGCATGTTTTGATACCCAATCATATTTTCTGAAGACTCCACAAAGCTTCATGTCTCATTAGTTGCCCATAAATATGTTGTTAAAGTGACAAATTCATCCAAATCACTAGTAATAGAATAAATCAAATTTAGTTATATAGATTCAGAACTATTTCAGAAATAAGCATTGCACTTTTACAGTTTCTCATTAATTCTTATACTCATTTACTTTTGTTCATGTGATCAGTAGTTAGGCTTCCCAAGTGGAATGCTGGATAGCAATGAAGGTACTGGAGCACCCTCCTGAGTAAGTGAATGAGCCAGGGAAATCATGCAGAATGGTCTCTGACCCTGTGCATAAGAATCATCTGCTGTGATATGTACAGGGCCTGGAGATTTGTGTTTAACTCTAGGGCTAGAACATAGCACTAGTTCTTCACAACTGAACGAGAATCAGGGCATGACATTTGGTAGAGCCTACTGCTGCATGGGAATGTGTAAATGCATGTGTTTGGATGGTTATCATTTAAAGGCTTTGGTTATTGGAGATTTAACTATGGCAAGTATTTAATCTTCACAGAGTTGTAGGAAGTTCAAAGTCAGAAGCAAGCTTTGTATAGTCTCACCTGTGTTCAGACCTTGCCAAAATTCAAATCCTGTACTAATATATACACAGTATGAAACACGTAAAGATTTTCAGAAAGGAATAGAGAATTCCAGTTTGTTACCTAACTGACAATAGGGCGATCATTTTTTACAAGTTGAATATGCTAACAGTGAATTTAAAAAGCATCATACCACTTTTCTGTATGCCTATCTATGCTTTTTATCGAAAAGAAGCTGTCCTATTGGTTTCATTAGCTAATGGGAGATTTTTAATGTAGTTTGTTTATGACAGAAAGATTTCTTTTTTAAGTGGTCTTCAAATTATAAGGATTTCTGTTTTCTTTTAATATGATATATCTTTATATCATAATACATAAATTTCAGTTTTAAATTAATGTTAGGACCTTGGACAGAGCAATATCTAAATTTTTAGTAATCATAAGTAATATAAGTAAATTAAATCTTTTACTTATCAAATTATTAATTATATAAGATAAATGATAAGGTTAACTAAAATAAGCATGGATCAGATAAAACAGATCTCTTGCATTACTGAGTAAATTTTCTAGGATTTAGGCAGTTACAAACACATTGTGTGTGTGTGTGTGTGTGTGTGTGTGTGTGTGTGTGTGTGTGTGATGAGAAAGAGCTAAAGCATTGACAGAGCCCCATTACAAGGAAGTTACCCAGTTGTTCAGGACATATTAATGCAAACTGTTTATGATTTTTCTAAATAACCTTAATAGAAAATAAAGTGCAGGCTGCATAGCAGATGTTAAAAATTGCGTTAAGTTTTACCTGCAGTAATGCCCTGTCTGTAGCCAAATATGCAACGGATGTCAATATTCAGTTGTTTTCAGTGATGTATACTCATTCTCTGTAATGCGTCACATTTTGCACTAAACAGATAGGTTAGTTACCTAATGTTTTGTTGGGAAACAGCTTTTGCTTCACTGTGGTTCTTGATGGTACTGCTAATCTCTCCAATTTCAACAGGAATATTATGTTTTGCATGATAATGGATAGGATAAATTTCTTTGGTTCTTCCTAGAATAATATTCCTTGTTCTTTCTTAGGAAACCAACGAGATAATTTTGTTAAATATGCTTTATTTCAGGAACATTTTAAACATTATGCCTACAAAAACAGAGCTTACTCTGTCTAGTGAAACATGATGTTTTATGTTTTTAAAATCAAGCATGAGTTTATAACAAGTAACTAAATAAATTCTGAAAAACTGGGATTTTGAAATATATTAAAAAATTCAATACAGGTTTATTAATCAAGGTGATTACCCTGAGTCTTAACTCTTTAGTAGGTTGTGAGTCTAGATTGGCATAGGTGGGATAATCAAGCTTTGATTCTCCAGAACAGGAGCCATAGTCAGACATTTTATAGCAAATCTAGAAATTTTATCTATTTATGCCAAGAGGCAGTTTATCTGGACTTCTAGGCATCAGATTCTTTTCTCTCTGAAGCTGTATGCAATTAGCTTTGGGTACATAGTTCTATGTACCCAAAGAATATAACAATTTTCTCACTATAGGTTATTATACTAGCACACATCTTTCTTTCATAGTTAAATACCTAACCTACCCTGTATTGCTAAAATGTCATTATTACCATGGAGATCACAAAGTTAACTTTGATTGTGATTTCTCACTTTGGTATTTATGGTCTAAAGAATATAATCACTAAGGAAATCAATATTGAAGGTATATATTTATTTTCTACCACTGAGACAGAATTCACAAAAGAATCAGTTTGAAAGGAAAGAGGGCTTGTTTTCATCCATAATTCACAGGTTTCAGTCTCTAGTCACTGGACTGTCACTTTCGATCTGGCAGCAGTACACATAGTAAGCCTGCATGGTAGGAAGCTGCCTTTCTCATGGTGAGCAAGAAGCAAAAGGTAAAACCAGATTCAAAGTCCCAGTCTTTCCTCCAGTGCATGCCTCTGATGACATAACTGTCTTCTGTTATGTCCCACGACATGAAGCCTCTGTCACTTTCCAATAGCACATTTGGTGTGCTTATTTCCTCAGGTCTGAAACATTCCCTCCTAGATAGAGAAGGGATGAAACAAACAAAACATATATAACTCAGGAAGCTAAGTAAGTTACAAAAATCAGAAACCCCTCTAAGGTTATAAGAGCAAAGAATATTTGTTGGGGTGGGGTATGGGGAGATGGGACTCTTTCTGTCTACAAGCTCTAGTGATGGAGCATTCATAAGGCAACAAACATGCTAGGTTGATTTTCTTTAATACCTTAGAGTCAACCATAGACGTGCAAGTAATCCTTCAATTACACTCTAGTGAATAATACCAACAAATTCATTGGCTGAAGAAGCTAGACTTGAAGGAAATCATCGATTTGTTCTGCTGATGCTCCATCTGAAGCTAACAGGGATTTTTTTCTGTTTCCCCAGGAAAAGTCACACAGACACAATTGTCACCCAAAAAGGGACTAACACAACCAAAGATGATTTGGGGAAGAGTGACTGAATGATGCCTGCAATGGGTACTGAGACCTCCAATTGAGGCTGATCTGTGTGAAGATGAAGCATTCTTGGGAGCATGCCTGATGCAACTATCTTTACCCATGTGTCATGATGTGGTGCTTTTTCTTGCTGCAATGTGAATACTATGCTTCTTGCAATATATGTTAAGACATGCAATCAAGACTAAGCCATTTGAAAGTGGAGTGTCCTTGGGTCTTCTGTCTGTGGTCCTCTACATGGTATCGGATAGTATGCTTCCTTGCTGAATAAGGTATGCCATATAACTATTGAGAATATTTATATTTATATAATATTTATATTGAGGATTGAATATTTATGCTCTAATCTGTGGGATGGATAATAATATATGCAACTGTGGTTGAGTTGTCTACCCAAAGTGACTTTACCTATGTAAAGGAAGAAGTATAGTAAAAGAAGACATACGAATCGTATCAAACACACCAGCCAGTAAGATTTGATTTGTCAGTAAGAGTGGAAAAGAAGAAAGGATTTTTTAAATCTAATGGGATATAAAAAATAGGGTACAAGTTAGATTTGTGCAAAAGAGCTCTCCAAGAATAAAATATGTGGGAACAGTTGGGAGTAATTAAACATTCGGGAAGGAATGAGTTAAATGGGAGTGATAGACGATAGCCCTTGGGTCTGACCTTTGACAGAGGAATGGAACCTCCATTATTAATCATGCAAATGAACAGTTTAATAGTTATCCAATGCAAGAAACTATGAGAATCAATGAATAATTCTGAACTGTTTAACTTGAAAAAACACTTCAAACAAAGGAGGAAAGATGCTTGAACCACCTGCTTTGTAAGGATCTGGGTTGATGGGATTATTTTGCATATTGGGAAACAGAAAATGATTAATTTAACCACCTATTCCTTCTTGAAACAAAGGCTTTGTAATATGAAGAAATATAAAATAAGTCCATGATAAACTGGTTCATTTGAGTCACTAGGAACAATGGGTTATAGCTGGTTGAAATTTTTATCAATACGAGGGACTGAAAGACAGGTGTCATCAAGAAAACTAAGCATGGGAGAGGTGGTGATTAATACTTAGTACACTGGGTCTTATAGGTCTGCTTTCATAAGAAAATTTAGTAAAAAGTTAATACAACAGGAACTTCAGGCCTGGGATGGTATTATAGTGTATGGATTTACTGAGTCCTACAGTGTTATGTACTTCTTAACAGAGTAAAGAGACTTTGAATGATTCAAATGATTTATACCAACAGGTAAATAGGTTTTGCAAAGAGATAAAGCAATCAAAAGAGGAAGAGAGAAAGGCAATGCTGAAAAGGTGATCAACATAGATTTGTACTGACTCAGAGTTCCTAAGGACAAAAAAATGGGGAAAGACAAATGCTTCAAGCTAGTGAGCCATTGGAAGGCTCTGAGCTCTAACAACAGTTTACAGAGGATATTAGTGATAAAATAATGGAAGTAAAAATGAGTGGGCTCATAGTCAGTGTGGGCAGCTATTCCCCATGTATGTGCCAAATGCATTTCTTCGCTGAAATAAAATATATTGGGATGAAGTTTGGTGCCCTTTTATAGCTAGGCGTGACTAAGAAAGGTAAGGTCCACAGCTCCAGACCAGAGCCTGTCACTACAGGGAAACACAATTTGGGCAGATAAGATCACAGCCCTACAAGCCCTTGCCTAGGTAGAGCTGAACCACACAAACCGGAACTTCTAGCCTGTCAGCAGCAAGAGGCACTAGAACATCACAACAGTACCCCAGGATGAGGAATCAGGGCACTACTACATGCAGACTATTGCCACGGCTATTGGTTGTACACCAGAACTAGGTTAGAAGTCCCTGTTGCTTCAGACACAATTTACTTCTATTATAGGCCATAAAAAGTCAGGCTGAGCCTGAGTAGGAAGCTCTCACTCTATTTTTCTTTTTCTGTCTGCAAGGCAATGTGTAGATAGATGAGGGAAAAATTGGCACTGAGAGTCCTACCTGGATAGGGATCATCCATGCTAAACTATCAGCACGCCAGACAAGATGTGCTCACTGATACAGCAGTAGCATGATTGTTTATGGGTACAACTATTTCTTTCTGATTGAACTTAGGGCCTATTCACAAGTAGAAACTCATTTGGCACTATTAATTATGGCAAATATCCATGGCTAGCAAGATTGTAGGCTCCAATGGGAAGGACATTACTAGTATTTTTTAATGGATGCGATGTGCCTATCAAATTGATTCCTAAACATTGTATTATATCCACACAATACCATTGCTGTCTTCCTTGGTCATGGAAGTAAATATTTTTTTTTAACACCTGGTAGTGATTGATGAAGAGATTCATAACTATTTACCTTCCTGAGAATCTGAGAATAAGAGACCTTTGCTGTGGCATAAATGTGGTCATAAGTGAAAGAAATCTTTATCACTCCTTCAAGGCTAAGAGAACATTACAGGTGATGAATAGAAGTAATGGAAGAATTGGATAAAGGGGTGGCATGCTGGGTAACTTTTTTCTCTATATTGAAACATTCCCAGTGAGAAAGAGGAAGGAGATTCATAAAACTCAAGAAGCTAAGGAAACTTACAAGGTTTAGGAAGCTCAGAAGATTAGAAGAGTCACAAAGGTCTTCTCTACGGCTATAAAGTACAAAACAATAGCTGTGGAAGGGAAGAACGTCTTATGAAAATGCCTGGAATTGTACATGGAGTTCCAGGGATGTAGCTATTCTTCCTTCATGGCCTTCACCCTGTAAATAATTCTTCACCTATGGTCCTGTAACTAACACCAATAAACTCATTGGTTTACTCTTTGGTCTGTCATTGGTGCTCCATATGAGGCAAATTGATTGTTTGTTCATGTCATATCAGGAAACGTCACACATCACCACCACAGATAGTGTTCAAATATTTGACATGCATACCTTTGGAGGACACTGAAGGTGTAGACTATTACAGAGATGTTTTACTAGATATCCCAGAGAGATGAGGCTAGGTAGTGGATGAGAATATTTCACTTAGTATCTCTAGTACAAGCCTATTTCTTTACGGATGATGACATATTCCTTGCAGTACATGAAAGGTTTTCAGTTTCATTGACTATAACTATCTGTTGAGATAAGACTTAGATTTGTCAGTCTAACAGACTATTGTCAGTCTAATATTAATGCCATGCATGGGTGCTCAAGCCTACATACAAATTCTAAAACCAATCTGAGTACAATCATGGTAATTAATTAGGAGCTAATGAGCCTTAAATTATATCTGTGGTCCAATACACTGAGAGCCAACTGTTGAACATGACCTCTGTTCCCACCAATTTATATTTGTCAGGAATTTTTAACCCATAAGATAATCAACCTAAAATAATAATCAGAGAGAACATCTCCCCAGAAGAGAGTTTTAGGGGGATAGTAAAGCAACACATTCTTGGAAGTGTATGCCGTAGTCCTGGACCATAGACATTTCGGAAGGGTGCTTCTGAAAACTGAGAGGAAAAGTCTTTCTAATTTGTTTTAAATTAAACCTTATTGACTTTAGGAAGAGTAAATCTGGAACTTTGGCGAAATAATTACAGGAGTTGGGGATAAGTCATCAGTACCAGCTGTTGCTGAAAACAGAGGTCTATGAAAATGACTTATCCAGGTTTGTGGTTTAGAGAGTCCCAGTAATCTATCTTATCCCAGGAACTTGTTCTTGAAGACATTTCATGACCTTCAAGTTCTATGTTGTTTGCATGGGACATAAATGCCTTCATTTCATTTTAGTATTTTTATCTTTTGTATGCAAGGCTATTTCCTCCTGGAATAAAACTTGTGTATTATTAATTAGTGTATGCTGGCATCTAACCTTTCTTATTGGTCTGAAATGAAAAAAGGTACGGAAAGAAAGTTCTGAAGTTAGTTTCATCATCTCTTGAGGCTTAATGTGGAGAGTCCTAACCAGGGCCATTCACTCTAGAGTCTCTTATTTCCTATACCTTGGACACTTGTGGACTTCTGTGAATCACACTGTTGCATGAGGAAGATTTGTTGCTGAGAATTGAGGGACGCACTAGCATTCCTGTACGTCTTGTTCCATTTGGTTCATGAGCCTAAGATATAAAGCTTCCACTATAGATGTGCCACTTAGGGTTCAGCATCTCTCAGACACATACTCTCTGCATGTGACCAGTTATGGAACTATACAAAGTCTCAATCTGTTGAAAAGGAAGCATCTTTGGTTAGTGGTGACTCGCATACTTGTGTGTAAATATAAGGATCCATAAGAAATTAAATTTGTTTAGGGATATGGCAAAAATAAGGTTTGCTCTAGGATCTATGATCTCTCCAATCATGTGTATGTAGCTATGTTTATCATGTCACCAGTGAGTTCCCACCCTTTGAGAGAGCTTTAAGTCCAATTAGATAAATGTTGATTACCCCCAAGATAAAAGTGCCACTACTGCACTGCTATAGTTTGTTGTATTTGTGACTATATTTCAACTATAACTGTTGTGGTTATTAGGCTTTAAAACTGGGGTTGATATACTGATTAATTTTCTCCCTTAGCAGCTTAAATAGTACTGTGTAACTATAGAACTGTAGTAACTGAAGAACTGCTCTTCAGGGATAAGGCTACCAGGTCAGTTTGAGCTCCATTGCTCCAAGTCCTATGTCAGAAGTATGGCCTGTCTTCAGCAATAGGGTCTTGCTTTTAGTTCCTTGGAGGTATTCAAAGGCTGTGACAATAGCCTGTGCAATTTTGAGAGTCTCTTGGGGCACCCTGATCAGTAACTCAGAGGGAGGAGTCTCCCATCTGGCTCTATGTTTATTGTTAACCTTTAGCTATACACATGTACTCACATTCAAATATGATATATGTATTTTTCAGTAAGTTTTTGAGCTAATCCATTTCTCTATGTTTTTTTTATATCACCTAAGCTTTATTTAACTCTCTTCTCTCTCTCTTTATAGGATCCCTCATCCTTCCCTGGTTAAAGTTCCTCCATGTTCTCCATGACAATGCCTGTCTCCTGTTATCTCCCATCTCTTGAGAGCCTTCTTCCCTTTTATCCCCGTGGTTCCTCATATGTCCTTCCGTATTCCCTTCTCAGTTGAATACTACCATTTTTCCCATTCTCCCTTGGTAACATCCTTTTCCTACTATCCTCCTGTCTCACGCTCTTTCTTTCCCTCATATATAGGATTTGGTGTTAAGAGCCACAAATGAGGGAGAACAGATGTTATTTGTTTCTTCAGAGTCCCTGTTACTTTGCTTAGTGTCACAGTTCCTAGTTCCATTCATTTACCTGAAAATTTCATGATTTTAATCTTTGTTTATCTCTGAGTAGAACATTTTGTAAATGTACCACATTTTCATTATAAAATTTTCAGTTGAGGGGCATTTAGGTTGTTTCCATGTCTTAGCTATTGTTAAAAAATCAGGAACAAAAATGAATGGACAAGTATCTCTACAGTAGGATGAGCCCTTTGGGTATATGCCCAAGGAGTGGTATAACTGGATCATATAGTTGAATCATTTTTAGTCTTTTAAAAGTTCTCCACAGTACTTTCCATAGTGTTTGCATTAGTTTGCAATCCCACTAGCAGTGAACTAGTGTTCCCCTTTCTCTACATCCTTGTCAGCATTTGGTCTCTTGTTCTCTTGTTCTTGACCAGTCTGACTGGGGTAAGATGGAATCTTAAAGTGGTTTCTGACTTGCATTTACCAAATTACTATGAATTTTGAGCACTTTTAAAGATGATTCTTAGTCATGTTTATGTCTTCATTTGAGAGCATTCTATTTAGGGTCCTTAGCCCATTGTTTTATTGGGGAATTTGTTTTCTTGATTCTTTGTGGGTTTTTTTGAGTTTTTTCTATATTATGTATACTAATCCTGCTGGATGGGTAGCTGCCTTCAACATTTTTTTTATCCTAAGCTGCACTTTGAAATGGGGCCACAACTTAACCCCTTTATAAATGAATGCGCAAATATCTTAATCCATTGTGAATAACCCGAAAATGCCCTATGATAGGGCCCCAATGAGCTTCCCACTCTATTATCAATCATCTATCTTGATACTGGCCCTCTATGAAGGACGGGACACTGTAGTCTCAAAGACAGGAAAGTGCAAGTGAAATAAAAATCCCAGGCTGAATGAGGGTCCTAGCTTTTGACAGCCAGATCCCTGAGGGCAACCAGGTGGGAAAATCAGCAGGCTGGAGAGAAGACTACTGTAACTCCCTCAACTGATGATAACGTTAAAAAAAAAAAAAAGCTGTTCCCCAACTGGATGGTTGAGATTACTGTCCCAGCGAATGAGGGCAGGGCTGGTACTCAATTCGGTGGCCCTAGGGGTTTCAATGGATACTTCTGTGCTTAACATTTGGTTGAGGAAGACAGTTAGGTTTCAATACCTAGCTTCTAGCTTCTGGTTCCCGTAGTGTGCAGCTGGGAACTTTACACCACCAGACTCAGCGTAGGGGAGACAAATTTGCTGGAAAAGGAGAAGGGCCCCCAAGCTTGAAGCCTGAAGGAGCCAGTAAGGGAGCACTCTGGAGATAGACTCAACACTCTATGCTGACTTTTCACAAGCTGGCCTCCAGAACCCTACCAGTGACATCAGGACTCGCTTATGCTTTTGGTCTCAAAGGAATTGGTTCCTGCAGCAGTCCAGTATGCAGACTTTGAGAGCACCCCTCACTTTAGACACCAGTTGCTCTCGAAGTCTGTGAGAGCTGTAGTACTTCTCAGACTTGCTCATTTGCTCTGTAAAGAATGGCTCTTGGTCCGGATCCTGAGGTTTCACAGCTTTTAGGTATGACACTTTTCAGAGATGTAATGGCTGTTGGTTACCATCCACCTGCTACCTTGTTCCATTTATATCTCACATGGCAATGTGTTTTCAGTTGTTTTATCCTAACTGACAAGGAAGAACCTCCCATGTAGTCTTTGCTGTCTGCTCACTCCATTCTTGGAACCTGTTCCGAGATAGGACACAGGACAGAGTCGATTTCCACTCACCAGCAGTATCCATAATTCACTTGTGTTCCGTTTTTCCCTACCATAGCGGTTGCCTGTCTGATAAGAGATTATAAAGCAAAACAAATCTTATAGAGTTATGGTGAGGATATTGCCCCAAATGAGTGTTATACCAGTTACTTATTGGTCAACAGAGCATAAAGGGGCATACTTGAACTAGGATAATTTTAAGGAAGGCTTACTTACAAAGAATTAAAAAGAAATTTCTGGAATCATAGGCAAGAATAAGGGAGCATAAGATCTACTGTTTGTTCCAACATTTCATTCCTAGGCACAAGGTAACAAGAAACAAGAGATGTCCAGAGGCAGCTGTGAACAGGCTATGTTGGGTATAGTAGTGACTTTTTCTCTTGTGCTTTAATCTTGATATGGTGTCAAAGGAAAGAAACTGGGGGAATTAGAGCATTGGTCTTACTCTACTACTTTCTTATCAACACAGTCAGTATTCAAATGTCTTAAGGATGCTATTTACAGGGGGCAAAAAAGAGCTGGTAATACCTGCACCGTGTGGCCTCCATGAAAGTGCTAGAGCAGCTAATTCATAGCTGCATGCATAGCTTTCAGTGTGGTAGCTCTGATTTGTAATCCCAGCACTTGAGCGGTGAGAGCAGGAGGATCAGGAGTTCAAGGTCATCCTCAGATACATAAGAAGTCAGAGAAAAAATACAAATAAATAAATCAAACAAAATCAACCCGAAAGACCAGAGCTTACAACAAAATGAAAGACCAGTGCTTACAACAAAATAAAGCCATGCACATAAGGCTCAGTTCAGGTGCAGTTTTTATTTAAGATTAAGCAGCTCAAATTTGCCAGCTGATTTACCTTTGCCAGTTTAATTAGAATTGAAATGTTACAATAATATAATTTGGTGCTGCAGCCCTATCATTATCTGTAAGTACTTTATTTGCTTAAAAGAATAATTTCAGTTTTAGAGATATTCTTTATTTCTCTCTGGAAAAAAGCAACAAAGGCTGACATCTTTACAGTTTACTGATGCTGCACACATAGGCTTGATTTAAAATGTATTAATAAATACGATTTCATATTTATAAAATGATATAGTTTAAAGTATTTAATAAATGAATCATACTATTATATATTATACTCATAATATTATGTTATATAAAAAGTTTTGACTTGATGTTTATTTATGTTTATATTTATTTAACTTCTAATTTTCTTAGAATTTCATGTCTGAATACTGTATTTATGTCATTACTTCCCTTTCCTCTCCTCTCTCCAGTCCACCCATTTCCCTTCCCTCTCAATTTCCTGGCCTCTTCTTTTCTGTATTGTTGTTATAGATAAACATATATGTATATTTATATTTCAAAATTTAAAAAAATTCTTTGTCAATTTCATATGTTTGCAACTTTATTTGAAATCCCTTCCCTACTTTTCTTAGTCTCTGTCCTACTCCCTCTGGACTCCTTCTAGATAAGTCTGCCTTCTTCTTCCATGTGTCTTTTTCATGTCTGTTTGTTACTCATTGAGTTTAATTAACGTTGTCTGTATGAGCATGGTTGTGGGGTTATGTATTGGAGAATGGAGAATTTACTAAAGTCACATATTTTTAACACCAGTATGATTCCCTTTTGTGACTATCATCAAAGAAACCGTAATCAACTGTTTATTTTATGTACTACATGGCTATTTAAAAGACAAAGCACTGGAAAAATTTGGAAACTTGTTCTGGAGAAAAACTTCTAAATTTTATAGTGCTATTATAAAAATAATGATGTGTATTTCTCAAGTATATAGTAAAAGTATTTTCTATACCTCGATCATCCACTTGCTGTTACATTTGATTTTAGTACATACATGAATCAAGAGGGTTAATCTGCAGGTGACATTTACAATTAGGACTAGTGTAGAAATGAAAAAATTAGAGAAGTCGATTTACATTTAAAGTATAAGTAATGAAAATACTAGTAACGCCCACTCAGACTCACACTTTTTCACCCCTTGTGATTGATGTTATAATGGAAAGAAGAAACTAGAAATAGTTAGAAGGATATAAAAATATCTTCATAGAGAAAATATGTGAAGTGCTGAGAAGTTGGCTCAGGTGTTGAGACAGCATTCTGTTCTTGCAGAGGACCTGAGTTTGGTTTCTAGGATCTACACTAGGTGAGTCACAACACCCTATAATTACAGCTCCATAAGTCCTGATACCTCTGGCTTCCTTGGGCAACTGCACTCTGGTACACATACCCAAACACAAATGAACACACTTACACATAATTAAAAATAATACAAATAGATTTTAGAATAATAAAATCAACTATGGGATACTATATGGATTAATAAGTCTTTCTTCTTTCTTTCTTTCTTTTGTTCTTTCTTTCTTTCTTATTTGAGGTTTAAAATAAGAAAACTTTACTATCTTTGACTATGTGCCCATTTGGAAGGAAATTAAATATTTGATATTTAAAGTTTCAAGAAATAGATAAAGAATAATTATATATTACTTCAAAGAATAACTTTTAAAGGTACATTATAGATTAAGTAACTAGAATGCCAACCAGAAGTTTAAAGTTTGACTGATGCCAATTATTTGGTTATTAACCACAGGCTTCTAGAAGAACCAGCCATAGAAGACAGAATAATTATTAGTCTCAGATTTTAGAGATCCTATGTAATTACAGTTCTTTATATTTTTAACAATAGCAAAACATTACTCTATAGTTGTAGAAGTCTAATTTCAGCATTGATGATTTGCTGTTATTTACTAAAGTTAGAGAATAAACTACTGTTTAATTTGTGTCCTAGACATTTTAGACACAGCAAACCCATTTGCTCATATTTTTGAAAGTCTAAATAAATTAAAACCATTGGTTACAGATGACTTATCTTTACTTTCATTCCCAGTAAAACTTAAGAATGCTTCTTGGAAATTACTGATTGATTGAAAGGAAAAGTATATAAATTACTGACAGTCTAATCCATTTTATTTGCCTTGGTAGTCAAAAAACCCACAATCATCTGGTACTTTAGAATTTTGTATGAATACTATATCAGAACTTCAGAAAAGTAAGAAAACAAGAAAAATATGAGCATGCTAATAGTTAAACAAATCCCAACTTATATTTTTAAAGCAAAAATTGCATATTGAACATATCTAACTCTATTGTGGCCTAGCTTTTCAAAGTGCAAAACAAATAATTAATTAACATTTCCTTTTAATTGATTGATTCATAAAGATGATCTGAGATTTTACTTAATTATTGTTGCTATTCTTAGTCATTAATTCATGAAATGATTAATCCTTTTATGAATTAAATATTATACTACTTTTATAGAAATTTTATAACAAATAATTATTGGTTTTATAATAATATATTTAATTACAGTTTAATTTAATTTTGTTTTTGAGGTAAGTTCTCACTATGTAGCCTTGACTGGTCTGGAATCACTGTGTAGTACCATCTGTCTTGAACTTACAGAGATTCAAATTGCCTTTGCCTCCCAAATGCTAGGGTTAAAGGTATATATACCTTCCTGCCTGATATATTATGCTTATTTAAAAATAAATGTAAGCACTTAATTAAATCTACTGTACTGCACTAAAAGAATTGACTGTGTTCTACCTGTATTTTGAGCATATTGTTTTGCAGTACTTGTGTCTCTTTGCAGACAATGTTTGTTGAGTTGAGAGATCAAAATTCACTTTTGTACTACATATCTTTTTAATATGTACTAAAATAACTCTAGTTTGAGAGAAGATATGTAATCATTCCTCAGTGGATGGATAAACAAAAGTATGTTGTTGCTTAGCACTTCAATTCATTCTTTTATTTAGTTCTTGATTTGAGATAGGGTTTTCCATGACAGCCAAAACTGTTCTGCAACTTGCAATGTAATAACAAGCAGGGCTTAGTTACGCAAAAATGGTAACATCATGCACAAATCCTATTTTAAGTACAAACTAGACAAAATCATCAGATCCAAACTTTGTTTTAGCTTTGACCGACTCCATCCATGCTGTTTTACATTGTAAGATAACCAACAAATAAAGATAAAGACAAAAACCACACTAGAACCTGAAAATTGCACAATGTCAGGATAGTTAAATTATTTGATCCTCACTAGTATGACATAAATTCTTTGAGCAGGATAAATGCTTGAGATAGTTTGTAGAGTATAGCTGTCAGAATGAAATGATTGACTTGGATTTAATTCAGTTGTTCAAAGTGTTATCATTTTCAGGGCAGAATATGGAGTTCTTTGTAGAAAAAAGGGATTGAAAGACAATATTCAAATATAGAAATTGCTTGAAGAAAACAGTGACTACTTGCACTAAAAACACCACTTTTAATGGGAACCCAAAAGAAGATAAGGTTTGTATTTATGGACAATTTATTTCATCAATTCTAAGTTTACTTTGGGAATCTACAAAGTACCTTTTTAATTTACATTTTGGCACCCAGTTCCATTTTAAATATAGTTCTAGGAAATAGAAAATCAATATTAAAATGTTATATTTGAAGAAACTTACCAAGTGAGAAACAATGCGTTAAATAGAAACATGCACAGAGTATTTAAATAGATGTAAGTTAAAATGATTAGCCAGTCATGGTGGTATATGCCTTTAATCCCAGTAGTCAGGAGGCAGAGGCAGGTGAATCTTTCTGAGATCCAGGCCAGCCTGTTCTATATAGTGAGGTCTAGACCAGCTGGGGCAACAGGACCCTATCTCAAAAAAAGTCACTATGTTGTAATATAAAATAAACGAAGCATAACAATTCAAACACTCAAAAGTTGATCATGTATTGAGAAGGAAAGTTAGGAAATCCTTGGATAGTTGAATATAAGAAAAATAATGAGAGGGACCCCATAGGACATTAGGATCTATCTACAGTGCTGAAAATGTGCAGCCTAAATAAATATTCTCTTCTCTGGATTCTTAATATTCAATGATTTATTCCTCAATTACATATTCCACAGTATTTTTTCTTCAGACCACACTGCAGCAGCTAGAGTCACACAACTCTGTCCATGTGTGTCTCAGATTCAGTGTCTGAGTCCATGTGTAGCTACTGGCCCCATCATAAGAGATTCATTTCTGCCGTGTCATTGAGAATGTATTATGCAGATGGATTTAATAAAGGGAGAGCATGCACTGAGTGGCTTGTTTTTACATATGATTACTTAAATCTTCAAAGAACATCATAATCAATTGATAATCACAAATATAAGATTTTTAATGGATCAATTTTGAGGGATATACACATGATTCCTTTTTACCAAACCCCATTCCACCAAAAGTTTTACTAGTCTTTACAAAAATACCTAAACATTTATTCACAACATTATCTATTGCCCATGGGTCAATGTAGATCATAACTACAGACCATTTATTATTCTGTGTAACTAATCAGATGTCCAGCTTGAGTATTTTCCTCATGGCAATGCCATCTTCATCACTTGTGTAGCTACACTTTCTCAAGAGTCCACATCTGGGTGATGAAAGCCAGCAGTTTATACAGTCATGAAGAATGAGGTTTGATTTATTTGTTATTTGGATAGCTGATGCTAAAGTATCTAGAAGGGTTTTCTAGTTGGCGCTGATGGAAGCTTTCAGTATAACAACTGGTATTTCAATGCAACTGAGGTGTATATTATGCATTAGATTTTAACTTATTCTATGTGCATTATTTGATAATGAAGTGGTATTCCATACAACCAAAGTAAGTAAATTTATGGTATGAATCTGCCTAATTTTTGATAAATTGCTTAGGCTTTAAAAGGGCTCTTCAAACAAGTTAAAAAAAACTTGTCAAGAAAGAGTTTTCATTGATGAATAGAACTCTCACTTTGCTCTACAACTTTAAGTGATACTGATAGCCTAATCATAGGTACCACATAACATTCTGACACACTGAGAATCTCTAATCTCCTTTAGATCTTAAAGTTATAGCAGAAGTGTGTATGTTGTATCCTCTGCAATTGAATAGTCCTCACTTTTCTGGAAACATATCTAATTACTACTTACAATTATTTAACAAATCTATAAATATATATTTATAGGGTTTTTAATGCAGCTTATGTTAGAACTTGCAAATCTGCTCACTAAACCTTTCATTTTTCTTAACTGTAGAAATTAATGAATCAAGCAGAGGCTTAGTCTTTATTTTGAAGTGAATGTCTTACGGTGCCCAATTTTTTTCATGATTTTCTTCTCTTTCTCATTTGTATGGCATTCAAAGTCATACTGAGGATTCATGAGCTCCACTGAATGGTTCTGGTGATGGAACCACATCTAGAAGACTAATTATAAGTTGGAATCACTCCCTGGTTATGCTGGAAAAGATGTGCTCTTCAAATAATCATTAAGCTAATTTGATAAAACAGTCAAATATATTCATCTTTTAAGTCCCAACAGCACTATCCATCTCTGTCATTTTTCCAAGCATGTGGCTACACCATTGGAGTTATTATTTTTGTAAAAAGTTGGTTCCAGGGACCTTTTTGGTTTTTGGCTATTTCAACATAATAATCCTTTCTCATTGGACAAGAAGACATGTAAGGTTTCTTCTAGTTGGTAAGAATCTCCTTTATGACCTGGGAACATAAACAACATCAGAATGACATCTTATGAGGCTAAAATGAGATCTGTGGAAAACAGTTGCTTGTATTTCAACATTTCTCATATTACAAAGTTATTTTTAAAATGGTGCAGTTTGCATTATTTTAATTCATTATTCTTTTTAGCTAGCTATTATGCACAGTTCCATCCCAGTAATCATAGAACCTAACTTTAGGTATAACTCCTGAATTAATGAGAGAGGATAATGATGATGATGATGATGATGATGATGATGAAAAATTAAGAGATTTAATTTTCTGTTAAGGTTTAAATACAAGGAAGGAAAAGAGTTTTTCAGATAAAGGACTACTTTGACTGTTGGAAAATATTAAAGTATTCCATGCCATCTTTCTGTTTTAGTATTTAGATTCTAGTGTCAGGATCTGAGTTTTTCCAGAGCAATGCCATATTCATGTCTTCTACAAAATGACAGAGCATGGCTGCAAATTCAACTGTCATTGTAAATCAGCCACAGACAAGATTAATTTTGCATTTGGTTTTCAGCAACATGTCAGTTACCAAAGGTGAAAATAGATATTTTAACACTATCATAAAAAGGCCTCAGATCTGAGTCGGTTACTTCAACTAAATCCTTAGAAATTTGATGTGGTATTCTTAATCTGTCAAATGGCATTAAGAGCAATGGCAATGCGCAATAGTTCTTATTCTCATTGAAAAAATTTCCCATGTGTTTTCCTAGAGCTGCCATAACAAAGTATCACAAAGCCAAATTAGCTTAAAGATAAGAATTTATTGTATTGTTATAAATGCCCAAATTCCAAAGCCAAAGGGCAGACATGGAAACTCCTGCTGAAATCTATGCATACATTTTCTTGTGTCCTATTATCTTCTGGTGACTTGATGACAACCTTCAATGCTCTTACACATCAGAAATAGCTTCTCCACAGATATTTTTTCATGGCATTCTCTCTGTGTGTATATCTTTACACAATGTCAGTTACATTAACTTAGCTGTCAACTTTTCTGTTATGACTTCATCTTAGTTAATTTCATATACAGTTACCCTATTTCCTAAAAACGCGCACATGAAAAACACAGGAGCATCACAAATATTTACTTAAGATGTGTAATTCAATTAAGACACAAACATACACATACAGATATATATATATATAACTATATATATATATAAAAAACTATATATATATATATATAGTTATTGGTACCAATAGTTGTTGGTAAACATAGGTGATATTTAGTTAATATTTAAAACATTTCATTTATCTATTTTTTAATTTAGGTGTATTAGAGTTATATTTGCATGTATGTAAGCACATCCATGTTGTGCAATGCACACAGAGGTCTTAAGAAGGTGTCAGATTTCCTGAAACTAGAATTACAAGTGGTTGTTAATTGCCATTTGAGTGCTCAGACTCAAAGCTAGGTCCTCTTCTAGAGTAATTATTGCTCTTATCTGCTGAATCATCTCTATAGGCCCATAGTTTTTTGGTACACATATACAAGATTCTAATTAATGATCATAAGTTTTCATTAACTTTAATTTCACATAAGATATACATACTATCATTGTTTTCCTTCATTTCTCTAAGACTCTGGATTCTGAATCCAATTATTTCGAGTACTAATTTGTTGGGCCTCATGGCCCAGATGTGTGGAGCCTCATTCGAGTTTTGCGGCCTGTCTCTGACACTCCACTTCCACATAGGAATGATTCAGCAAGGCACAGCAAAAAAGGGCCTCTACCTGGCTATAGCCTATGTGGTGAAAAGTGATTGGTCCTTCACTTCCTAGGTTTTTAGCCCCAACCCCTTATCTCTACCCTATATAAGACTGTGCCTGATGCAGTAAAGTGAGATCCTGCTTCCATAGGTCTCCTGGCTGGGTGTGGTGTTCTCCGGGGTGGAGAGGGTCCGGGCCTCCGACACTCACCATCTGGCTCAGCCCCTGGAGGAGGCCAGCTGGGCTGGCTTCTCCACCACCCTATCTGCCGGCAAACCCGGCACTAATTTCTATGAAAGTAAGATATTTTTGTTATAAAAGTCAAGTGGAATTCTAGGATATTTAAAGGGCATAAGTATTACTAAGACACCAGGAAGCTCAGGTAATGCATAAGATGATTTTATGTTATGCTATTTCTGGGGATACATTGAAGATACCTTTATTTACATCAGGTATAGAACTGATATCAGACCAAATTAATGATACCACCAAAATCCATCTTACTTAACCAATAATTTTATTGAGGTTACTTTCAGGAGCAGAGTTAGGTTACTTATAGGAAAAGTAATGACTTCAAAGGCAGCTGAATCACTGAAAGACTGGCCCCAAATTAGTGGTGGTTCATGAAAACTGGAACCCTGGAGCGAAGATGCTCACCATCATATCATTAGGAAATTAGGTACAACCTCAGTTAGATATCACTATGCATATATGAAGAATGACCAAAGTTCAAAATACACAGCATCATATTTGAGGAGAATATGCAATAGCAAGATCTCGCCCTCATTTCTGGTGGGTGATATAACTAAGGTAATGTAGTTAGCTGAGAACAATTAAGGAAATTCTTGTATACATTATGTTGAAAGTATCTGGAGGAAGAAATCTGGCAGCAGTACTTACCTCCTACATAATGTACTGCCTTGCACCCCACACAAAAGCATTTACAGAAGGAAAATATGAACTAAAACCTCCAAAACCACCAGCCCAAAAAAGCGATTTCCCAATTAAGATAGTTTGTGTCACCACTACAAAAATCGCAGTAAAATTTCATCCAAGACAATTCCAGGGCTTGGTATTTCTCAAAGTATAGAACGAAAACTTATGCATGCACAACCATTTTCATAAAACTAATTACAGAAGATTTAGTCACAATTTACCAAACATGAAAGAACTTCCTGAGATATCATTTAGTAGGTAAATATATTAATAAAATGGAGTATTATTTACCAATAAAAATTAATGGCCTACCGATTCTTGTCAAGGCAAAGAGAACGCTTTTCAAAACAATGGTCATTGGCAAATGCATGAAATGAAGCCGAAACGCAGCTCACTGTATTACTTCAACTGTATGACATTTTTGATAAGGAGAAGTTATGGAGAAAGAATGAAATTCAGTTATTACTCCCTGCACTTGGGACAGAGACAGCACCACTGTGACTGCAGGTTGCTGTTCTAGCATTGATGTAAATTGTGTCTTTTGAGTAAAAAATATATAGTTAGAAAACAGGAACATGTTGCTATACTGTGATTTACATAGTGAGTCCCAGGCCAGTTATGGCTACATAGCAAGAGTCTATAAAAAATGCTAAAAGAAAGATGTTCAAGGATTTACAGGGATGGGGGATTGATGTATGTAGGTGTACCTTAGATGATATTTGGACTAATGATATTATTCTTTATTTAATTTTATTTTTATTGTATGTGTATGCGTATACTGCCTGAATGTGTGTCAGTGTACTTATGTCCTACAGTGACCATGGAGGTCAGAAGAAGGCATTCAGTTTTCTGGAACAGGCGTTATGGGCCATTGTTAGCCACTATGTGAGTGTTGGGAATCAAACCCAGGTCCTCTGAAATACCAGTCAGTGCTCTTAACCAATGAACCATCTCTCTCTCCAGCCCTTAGACTACTGCTGTTATTCTTTATGATCCTATGATTGGATATGTATGTTATTAGACAGTCCTCAAAAATCATATAATGTTCATCACACAGTGAACATTAATGTATGGTTACAGACATCAGTTAGCCACAGTATATTGACTGACTGGTTATATTGCATGCATTACATCAATGCAAGATACTGATGATGGGGGAACTGTGTGTGGGATACTAAACGAGGTATAGAAGACATTCCTTTGTTTTCCACATTTCCTCTAATTCTAGCATTGATGTTAATTGTGTCTTTTGAGTAAAAAACATATAGTTAGAAAACAGGAACATGTTGCTATACTGTAAAATAGCACGAAAATAAACACACACACACACACACACACACACATGCAAACAGTACACTCAGGTGTCTGTTCTAGGTGAAATATTTGGCAACCTTGGAGCTAAATAAAAGGCAAAATTCTAAGAACAAATGTTAGAACAAGTAATCTTAATGTGAGGTTAAAATATGGGAGGTTAAAGCAAGTAACCTTTCTAGACAGATTTATAGCCAGAATTTTGAAGAGGCCTATTAGGGTAGTTACCTAGGCAGAAACTTTAGACGTTAAATTAACAAGCAACCTAATTAGGAGTGCATGGTCTAGAACATAACTATTACTTTTTAAAAGTTACTATCTAGTACTGAATAAGACAGAATCTGGAACTACTAATTTCTTGCTTGTGTCCTCTAATAATCTTTATATTCAATTTTAAAATTATTAAAATATCATAACATTTGTATGTTTTGTTATGTCCATAATGATGATGATATTATTTGTGACAAGATTATAATTAATGATCCCCAATTTGAGAAATTATATACTGGAATCAAGGGGGAATAGGAGACTTCTACACTCATTCAAGTGGAATCTAATAATTTTGCACAAATATATATAGATTTAGAATCTGCATGTTAAGTTAAATGGTCAACTTTAATGCAGGTAATATTTGATTTTCAAAGGAGAAAATGGCAAAGAAGTCAGAGAAAGAAATCAATGGGAAAAATAGAGAAAATTATTTTACTTGAGTTTAAAGGAGCTACATTATAATTTGAGAATATATTTAGCTTCTTTAGCTATAGAAGGAAGCAAACACAAGAGAAATAATCAGAAAGAGAATAGTAGAGCAGCTTATTGAGAGTCATTGGTCACTTTGGAGAAATAGCAATGGTTTAGATCTAGTTTAAATCAGAATGTCTCAATTTGTGATTAAATTGGTAAGAGAAATGGAGACACACAGTAAGTGCATATATGTTGTGTGACTTTTCCTAGGGAGAGGTGAATAAATTTCTATTTACCCTAGAATGGGGACCAGGAAGAGACCAAAGAAATGATTCTACCCAAGCTTAGCTTAGGGAGCCAGGCTGTTTATCGGAGCTGTTGGGAGCAGGGAGGGGGTGCTTCTTAGAGGAGCGGCTGCGTCACAGGAGCAGTGCAATGACTCATAAAAGCTGCATCTCTGAGCTCCCAGCTTGATGTACAGGCCGTGCCAGCAGCACATTGCCTGTTTCCCACTAAGTGTTACTTCTTTTTATAACCTTGGCAAAAGCTCTTGTACATTTTGGAACTCTCTGAGTTCCAAAAACCTTGTAAGTTTCCCTAGGTCCCCTGTCTTATTTGACTCCTTCTTCCCTTGGGAGGGAATGTTTCAATTCAGACGAAATAGCTATACAATTTGAATAGTACCATTTACTAATACAATAAAAACGTCTGACTTTGTAAAGGACACTTACATTTTTATCATAAATATTAGGCTTTGAAACATAAACTAATTATTGGTCTTCAAATTCATTTCTTTGAGACATTGTTACCAGACACTATACAAGTACGTGTAAATCACTTTCCTTACATGCATATATACTTCTGTCTTGTGTCACTATTTTAGATCTTTTTATGAGCACATTTATTTACAAGGGTAGGAGCCAGAAAATTCTTTCAAATCACTTATAAGATGATGAACATATATATTATTTTCAAAATCGACAAAAGGTGAAAAATGTAGCTAGCTAGGATTGAGTTATCAATGTTCACACAGCATACCTGATTCGATGAAACATGGCTCAATGACTTCATATTTGTGAGAGTTTATTGTCGTTATTACAAGCTAATTAGCATTGCAATGCAATAGTAACCTAAAGGGCTTGTTTTGCATTCTGTAGTAGTAAAGGTAATGGAGGTTGAAAGCTTGTCTTTTCCAGTAAACAGTCCTCCTCATTCATTAACTATCTAATATAATCTATAAAATTATAATGTAATGTAGAAAGTTTTTTTATACTTTGAAATACAGACAATGGCTACCACACACAGCAGTCCTATGGGGATAGTCCACCATATTAAAATTTCCTCTGCCCACACTTTTCCCTTGGCTGGTCCCCATATTAGCAGTGGCTCCATAAATCCTTTTCCCAGGAGCATTCTCTTTTTGTTGGTCCTGCTCGACTACACCAACTGTATCATGAATTTTGTAAGGTGAGGCTTGGCATTCTTCCCCACCTCACCCCCAGGTTTGAGCCAATTGAGCAGACAGAGAATGCTCCTTTAGAGAAGTGGATTTATTCCAGGTTACTTACAATGGATTCATCCCTGGGGAGAGAGGGAGATGGAGGTGGTGTATAGTGGGGGCCGCATTTTCATATGTCTCACCAGGACCTCTGGAACACGTACATGAGAATGGCACCCTATGACTGCACCTGTCTCTCTCCTTCTCAGCCTTTCCTGCATTTCCACTAAACATCCTCCCTTAAGTCATTGGGTGGTTGGCTGTCAATCACATTTGGAAGTCCATCCAGCAGAGAGAAAACCACTTTTCTATGCAACAGGTGTCTTTTTAGATCTGAAAGAATTTTAACTGTAGTTAGATTATTATATGAATTAAGAGAATATTTGAAAATAAGATTGAGTAGATAAGCAGAAAGCTGATCACATATAGTCATGTAAAATTTGCTTAAAAATTTAATATATTCTTAGTGGATGGAAGAGGAATTTAAGTAGGGAAATGATACAATTAGATAATTGTACAAAGATCAGCTGGCAAAAAAAATTGACTGGGTGGTGAAAGGATGAATAAGACAAAAAGATTAACGATCTCTGGAAGTAACCCTGTGTCAGAGGGAATAGTAGACTGATTGAGCCGGTTGGCCAAGATCAGAGAAATGTCTATAAAGCTTACATTTGTCAGTGACATCACTTTATTCTCATTCCTCACGCCATTCTAAGCTCCATGAAGCAGAAGCCATGCTATTTGGCTTATCATACTGACCTAGTTTGGGTCTCCATTGGTGTAACAAAATATTCTGACCCATCCCCACTTGAGGAGGAAAGGGTTTATTTTACTTACATCTCAAGAGTCACACAGTTCATCAGGGAGTCCAAGGTAGGAACAAATTCAAGTAAAAATTTTGAATTTATGGATTACTGAAAGATGGGTATGAGAAAATGTAGGGCATAATGGAAGGTGGGCCTTAGCCAGGTCACCTGCTATGAGGATTAAGGGAGTGGCTCCTGTGGGTGTGGTGCTCCGCTCCAGCCAGTTGTGACACCAGCTTCTGGAGAGAACCTGCACTGAGATGATCCATCCGGAGGCAGATTACTATTGTCTGCAGTTGGGAACCACCCCGTAGGGCGAGTGGCTAACCAAACTCATGAAACCCCTTGAATTTCCTTGAATAAATGAGTTTTGCTGCGTCTCACCCTCCACATGCTTCCACCCAGCTCCCAGGGTCTGTGTGTTGACTCCATCCTCTCAGCCCCTCACGGGGGAGACCCTGCGTCCCACTCGGATTGGCACCAAGCAGAGGGATCCCAACAAGAAAAAAAAAATCATATGAGCCAAGTGACAAGAAATGTGACTACTTGGATGTAGGAATCTAGCAAAATGCTCTGTTCTGGTTTCAACTAATAAGCAGATACTGTACCCATGACCAAGAACGAGCACAGTAAAGAAACAGGGCAAGGAACAGACTTAGAAAACAAGTAGATAATGTACTATTGGGTATATTGAGTTTAAGAATACAGAGTTATTCTCACAAGAGATTTCACATGTGTGTGTGTGTGTGTGTGTGTGTGTTTGTTCAGAAGCCAGAGGTTAAACTTGGGTGTCCTTTCTCAGGAACTGTCCATGTTGGTTTTGGAGACTGTCTCTCATTGGGACCTGGAGCTCATTCATTACGGGAGGCTGTTTGGCAACTGAGCTCTAGGGATTTGACGCTTGCTGTCAATTTACTGCTGGGATTACAAGCTAGTGCCACCACAACCAGCTTTTCTTTGGATGCTGGGGATCTACTCAGGTCCTGATGCCTGAACAGCAGGACTTTACCTCCTGAGCTCTCTTCCCAGGCTTTTTGACAGACTTCTAGTAGATATCCAGTTTTGTAGTTTCTGCAAGAGGAAGAGATTTTCTAGTTAATAATTGATGTCACTAGTACAGCAATGAACTGGTGAAAGCCTGATTCCAAGAAATGGATGTGCTAAGAATTTTAACACAAGAATATTTTCAAATAAGTATGTTAGTCCCAAGTGTTCAATTTAAGACATAGCTCAAAGGTGAGGTTGTTAAGACTTGAACTGAAGCTGTCTGAACCCACCGTCTTGTAGCTTTCACCAGAATGCTATATGACATCTCAGTAATGATTTGCTGATCAAGGTAACAAAAGCTAGGGACATAAGAGCCGTCAGTCAGGACAAAGCTACTGATAGAAATCATGATGTGAAACACATTCTAATTAACAAAGGTTACTAAAAAGTGAGTGAACAATCATAAAATGGGGGAGGATGGAAGAGATGCATGAAGAAGAAGGGAGGGGAAAGAGAGACAGTGAGGGGAGGAGCTCAGAGACACAATGACACAGATGGCAAATTAGAGCAAGGTTTCTGATATAAAGGCCCTTTATACTGATGAATGTATTAGGAGGTAATATGTGAAAATTATCACAAGGTTATTTTATGTCTTTCTTGCTATTTTGTTGTTGTTGTTAGCAAAATATATGTCATTAGATTCCGTGGAGTGCTTTAGTGGAGTTTTAGGAAGGCAACATTCTATAATTGCTCTGTGGGGGATCCAGTAGAACTACTAATATAGAAAAATATAATTCATAATTTTAAATAGAGGAGAGACAGAGGATAGAGAAATGAACATAAAATAGAATTGAAATGGTGTTCCTTTTTTATTAAAAGAAGAATTAATCATATTCAGGTCATGTTTAGAAGCCAAATGAATGGAGTAGGCAAAAATGTGTGTGTATATGTGAGTAGACATGTGTGGTACATGCATATGGTTATATGTGTGGTCATGTGTGTTTATGCATGAGTCACCTGTACACATGTGAGCATGTGTGCTTGTGTGTTTGAGTTTGTGCATTCAAGCCCATGTGTGAGAGCACATGTATATACAAGTGTGTTCATGAGTTTTCACGTGTGTGCATGAATATGCGTGCTTGCATGCATGCAATTGTGACCTCACATGTATACCTAGGTGGTAACCAGATGTTCGTGCATGTGTAAACCTGTGTGTAGTATGTGCATAAATATATGTGCATTTATGTGAGCATGTTTATGCAGATGTGTGTGCATGCATGTGTACATGAGTGTTTATGTTGTGTATGCATGTGTATGTGTTTTTATGTTGTAATCATATGTATGTGCATATGTGTTCATTTTCTTTTGGCCTTTGGAGATGACCTGCTTCATCAAGAGGCAGAAATATCAGTATTGATACAAATGTAAGAAATTCACAGATGTAAGGATAAGAAATAAAGATATCACATTTGACAGCTTAAACTTTCTCCATGGAAGAGACTATTAAATTTATTTTTTGAAACTGAAGGCAGATGTTTGCAAAGAAGAAAGTTGGAGAGAAGTGAGACACAGGTTTACTTGATTCTTTTCCCAGTAGCTGCCTGATATGTTTTATCAATCACTTAGTGAAGTGCCTTTGGCATGATTCTGAAGTAAAGACAAGTAGGAAAAGATTTACAATTAACGAATCCAGTCACAATAAAACACTGCTGCTATGTGATGTTGTTAAAAGTCTAAACCTAGAACTTTCATGAGTTTGGATGCCCTTGTAGCTAAATTTGTTTGCCTATGTTGGAATTCATAAGCTGGCAACGTTAATGATGAAAAAGCAGAGAACAGAGCAGTGCTCCCATCAAAGAAGTGGGTAATTTTTATGTGAGAAAAGATAAAGTAATAATGCAAATGCAATACTGCAGAGGTGAAGGAAGCAAGCTACTTTCTATTACTAAGGTTTAGATGTCGGAGAAAGAGCAGTTTAAAATTCAAGGAAGTACCATTTAAGTGTTTCCCAAGGGCGAAAAGAAACAATAGCAATGTGTGTATGTGCGTGTGTGTGTGTATGTGTGTGTGTGCTTGCACATGCATGCACTATACTTATAAGAAACTAAGTTATGCAATTATAGAAGCTGAAAGTGACCAAGATCTGTAGGTGTGTGGCTGGAAACTTGAGAGATAATGGTGTGAACTGATGTTCCAGTCAAAGGAGAGGGAATAAATTCTTCTGTATCAAGTTTGTTGTTGTTGTTCTAATTGATTCTAATTTTTTTCTGTAGTTTTATTTTTTATTGAATTTTTGTGATTTTCATACAATATAGTTTGATGGCATTTAGATCTTCTAGCCTCACTTCTCCGACTGTCTTCCTCTCAATTATATATATATATATATATATATATATATATATATATATATAAAATCAAATATCTGGACTATTACTTCTTTGGAATTTCACATCGTCTATTTTGATCACATCCCCCATCTTCACCAACTCTTCCCAGGTCCTACCACACAAAATCCCAACATGGAGAGGGAGGTGAGCACGAAGGCCCACGACAGCTCACCTGACAGCTGCTGAGAGAGGAGGTCAGTTTAGTCTAGGTGTGTGGCCCCTCGTAGGTCAGCGTGAGCCAGTGCATGACCCAAGGGCATATGGGCAGCACAACCAGACTGGACGGACTTCAAAACAAAATGAGAACAGAAAGCTGGGTAAGTGGGGAAGAGGTTGCGCCGGTGAGGCCCTTTCTTGACTGCTGAGTGACACGGGAAGGACCATCCCACTGAAGGTGCCGCCATCCCTGGGTAGGTAGTCCTGGACTGAATAAGAAACCAGGCTGAGCACGGACCAGAGGAGCATGCAGTAAGTTCTATTTCTCCATAGGTCTGTGCTTCAGTTTCTGCCTCCAGGTTCCTGCCCTGCTTAAGTTCTTGACTTGGCTTCCCTCAAGTATGAACTATAGTCAGGAAATTTTCTTCCAAGTTTCTAAAGAACAGCACACTAAGCTCCGAGTACTAGATGACTTTTCCAGCCCAAAAGTCCAAAACTTTCCATAGTCCTTACCCTCAAAACATGATCAGGACAGCAATATGCCACTCTATAATACCACTTTTTGTCCTAGTTTACTTTCTATTGCTGTGATTAAAAACACTTTGACCAAAAACAAGTTGTGGAGGAAAGAATGGAAAGAATTTATTTGGCTTACATATCTTGATCACAAACATGGCCTCAGGCCATTCTGATAAAGGAAATACCTCAGTTCAGTTTCCCTCTTTTGAAGTGTTTCAAGTTGACAACTGAAGCTATGCAAACACACCAGGAATGAATGGAGGATGGTTAGCAGAAGGATTGTAAAAGGAAAGGGCCCCTTGGATTGCTCATCTGTATCCCAAGAACCAAAGTCTGTGCTGATTTTCTGTAATTGATTCATAGCTATTTCTGGCTACCAAATGTGTGTGTGTGTGTTTGTGTGTGTGTGTGTATATATATATATATATATATATATAATACTAATGTATTTTATGTATGATATAGCAAAAGAAGATTAAAATTTTTATTATATAAGGCAGGTGAATTATTATCATTGTTAAGTGATTTATCCTTTCCACCCTCAATTCTTAATAAATAATTCATGGGGTTGGTTGTGAGATTTACACGAAATTTATAGTCAACACATGCATAGCAGCTGCTTCATGGGAAGTGCTCAATAAATCCCAATGGATTTGGCTAATTTGTCCATAAATGTAGTCATTTTCCACTTGGTATTTTACAAAACATATGTACATCAGTTTTTGCTTAGATTTGCCATTTGAGTTGTGTTCCTCTGTAAAGTACTTATCTGCCTTTCTCAATGTCAGCACATGCTCTTATTCCCAACCAGGATTCTCACATGAGTCTACATATAAACCCTTTTGAAAGTCTGAAAAAGGGAGATATTGAGTCTCTGGCTGGCAGCATTCTAAGATGACTCATCGTATTGCCTGCCCACTTCTATGTGCACATTAGAGTGGTCTCTCTCTTTCCTCTATCCCTCTGTCTTTCTGTCTCTGTCTCTGAGGGCAGATGTGACTTGCTTCTAATTAATAGATGGCACATTGAAAAGATAGTGAGCTATAATTCCCTTGGATACTATTGCTTCGTGACAACGTAAACATTTACCAGTGTAAGAAAACATGTCATTTCGTCTTGAGGTCTATACAGTTCTGGATCCTGGAAAGCCTCAACACAGATACCTGTTTCAATCTCGCAAGACTGAAATCACATTGTCAGGGTCTGCTGGGGCATTGTTGGGAAGCTTAGGAAAATAATTAATTCAAGGGAATTGTGGCTGCTGCTCAGGCCCTACCTAGCAACTCTTAGACTAGAATCTCTTTACTGTGTGGGGCATGTGCCAGTGACTTGATTTTGTTGCTGAAGACTCTCATCCTTTGTCATGGCCTAATCAGTCCTAAGATACCAAGAGCACAATGTCATTCTCTCTTATTTCCTCCAAAATAAACATTTTCAGCTAAATGTATATTATTTAGATCATGTCCACATAGATAAACCTAACCCTCATTATTTAAACATCGACTGTGCAACATAAAATGAAAATAAAAGTGACCATCAGTGTATTCACAGGAATTTGATTTTACAATTTTTGGTAAATATTTATTTATTTATAGGCTAAATTCTATATTATTTCTTTCTCTCTCTCTTTCTTTCTTTTTGGTCCCTTTGAGACAGGACCTGTAGTCTCAGCTGACTTAGAACTATCACATAACGAGAACAAGTTGTCTTCTAACTTTTAGAGATCCACCTGCCTCTAACTCCCAAGGTTGGGTTTAAAGGAGTGGCGTACCACACCTTTATACTCTTTCTTAGCTAACTGGCAAGAGAGATTCTTCTGCTGGCTTGGAAGAAGTAAAGCACCATGTTGTGTGATAGTAAGGGCCACATGGCAGGCCCCTTCTAGGAATTAAGGACAGTCTTCAGGTCACATCCACTGATGAGTGGGAATCCTCAGGCATGTATACAGTAAGAACAAAAGCAGAAGTCTTCTGACCAGGACATAAGTTTGTCAGAAATGTGGACAGTCTGACTCACACCCATAGTTCTATGTTGTGAGATCCTGAAAAAAGAACTTAGCGAAGATTTATCATCTTCAGAAACGGTGAGCTAATATGTGCATAATTGTGATATCAAATCTATATTGTGATAATTTGTTACTCAGCACTAGAAAACTCGTATGTGAGACTTGTCTATAGCGATCTTGACAAAAATTCTGGAGACAGAATCAAAAGTCTGCAGCTTGACAGATAATGGGTGGATTTCATGCAGATATTTTCTTGGTTAGTTTTTAAAACTATGAATTTATGTCTTATAATTTTCATCTTAAAGAGCCAGCAGAAGCTCACTGGGTGATTTTGTGCATGGGAGAACTGCATGTTCGAGAATTTTCATTCATTCATTTCCTTCAGGAGAACATTACTTAGTGAAGTAGCTTAATGTCTAACAACCTGAGAGAGACCCCAGGGCAACAGAATCTACAAAATCCATGGCAATCAAGACATAAAACAGCTTGTTTCTTCCAAAGATTAGGTAATTCAATCATCTTCCAGAAGGCCACCAGCAGGAGAATGATAGAAATGACACATTTGCTGTTTGTAGAAGGGGAAAAAAATGTAATTGGAAGGAAATAAGACAAGATGTTCTTAGATAAAGGAGGAAATATCTCTTGGTTGAAAAAATTTCTTCTTATTCACTCGCATGCCAAAAATAAATCTCTGTTTTTATCCTCGAATTGAAATCTTGTTAGAACTGCATCTGTAATGCTTTTGCATTCAGCAGGAGAGCAGATATTTTTATTTATTTATTTATTTATTTATTTATTCATTATGTCTAGATGGATCTATAGGTTAGATAGAATAAAGAATAAAGGTTAGTCCCTTTTAGCAGAACAAGGAGTTGTTTATCACTTCACAAACCTAATAACTGATTTCCTACAAACAGTACTGAGTGCTTGGGCTGCAATTATAACCCTAGCACATGTATTCTGGCATTAAGTAGTCACTTCGATTTTGTGATTAGCAAGCAAACTGCCTGGCCTTTGCTTCTTGGAATATATATTTTTGATGTGGTCTGTAAAATCTTTTATAGGCTGTATTAATCACAATTTCTTACCCAAAGTATGTTTTGACATCACTGAAGAATCAATAGAGGTAACTCTACATTCAGGGCAATATTAATGTAATCTTTATGCTCAATTTGCTGAATCATTGCAGTTCTGGGCAAAAAAAAAAAAAAAAGAACAGGTAAGTTCACTGGTTTCTTTGAGCATGGATTGGGGAATTGTTCTGCTCCATAGTAATGCCATTTGAAATTAGAGTCTAGTGATAAAAAACTAAAATGTTTTAGGGTTTATGAAAGAAAGGAAAAGATCTGCAACACTTGCCATAGTTTGGGAGATGAAAGGAAAGGAAATTTGTTGAAAAATAATATTTTACTGAACTAAAGAAGAACCTTCCACGGAAATTGAACTTTTATTTAGAATGTCCATTTGAATGGCATTTTATTTATTTTCTTTTTTATGTGTATGTGTTAATTGCCTGCATGTATGTAAGTGCACATATGTTGTGCACTGCCTGTGTAGGTTGAAGAGGGTGTATGATCCCACAGAACTGGAGTTACAGATAGTTGTTTGTCGCCATGTGAATGCTGGAATTTGAACTCGGGTCTTCTTAAGAGCACACAGTGCTCTTAACCATGGAACCATTTCTCTAGCTTCTGAATAGCATTTTAGAATATGCCAAATAAAGTCTTACAAATTTACCTGTGATGTGAGACTTTCTGCTTCAGTAGTGTCTATAAGACAAGCCAGTTTGAAACCTGAAAGCTGAGAGTGTACTTATATTTTTGTTTTCTTTTCTTTTAAAAAATTTATTTAGTTATTTTTATTTTATGTGTATGAATGTTCTGTTCCATGTGCATGCAATCCTTACAGAGGCCAACATCCCCTGGCACTGGGGTTACATATTGCTATTAGCCACCATGTGGGTGCTGGGAACTAAACCAGGGTGTTCCGGAAGAGTAATCAGTACCCTTAACTTCTGAACCATCTCTCAAACCCTTGTATTTTCATTTTCAATGTACTAAAATGGAATATGCAACAGAAACTGCGTGATCTAGGCTGTATAATATTAAGTGAGCTCACCCAATTTCAAAAAGTAAAAAGTCATTCTTTCCCTCATATGTGCTTCCTAGTATAATGTACACATATGCACATGCAAACAAACATAAACGTGGTTATACTATAATATTTAGAACTTAGAACAAAAAGAGCAATTTCACAGAAAAGGAAGAGTTTTTGCCTTACTTTCATGGTGGATGGGTGTAGTCAATTTTTCTGTATTCTATAAAAGTCCAGTAAGTGTCTCTTTTTGATAGTGATTGTGCAAGCTGGACTTCCATTTTAACTCCATAGAGCAATAATGCAGTGGGAACTAGACATGACTGGGCTTATTTGTTGGATATATTGAATGAGATAATACCATTATTGTTCTTCATGACTACTTTTAATTTAACTACTACTTTCTTCATGACTATTATTAATTTAATAATAATACTTATTATAAATTTTCTAATATAGTTTTGTTTTTTTTTTTTAGAAGAAGCATGACCTACAAGTCCTAAACTCTGGCTCTTTACAGGAAAAATAAATTTTGCTGACTTCTTCTTCAGAGATAAGTAAGACAATTTACTGAGTTTCTATCATTAGAAAATTCATCATATAAAATCAGTCTTTTTCAAGAATATAGAGTTTCCATACAATTCATTGAAAATTATGTGGACTAAAAAATAATTTCCTCATAGTCCTAGAAATCAGAAGTTTGAAATTATTGGGTTCTTGAGATTTGTCTGAGACAATGAAGAAAGAATCTGTTATCAGTCTCTCCCTTTGATTTACAGGTTGCCATCTTCCCTGTCAGTCTCTTTATGACATTTTTCAGTGTATGCATCTATATCCAAATTTGTCTTTTATAAAGAAGTCATCTTGCATAAGACATTGCTCTAATGATCTTACTTCAACTTGAGTATCTCTATTAAGATCCTTTCTCCAAACAGTACCACACTTTAAGGTAGTATGGGCTAAAATTCTAATTCTTGAATGTTGGAAGGATATAATGCGATTTATAAAAAATTCTCTAATATCCTTGACAAGACTCCAATGTGATTTTAATTTCTATCAGACATAAATATAGTATATGAGTTGTCCATAGTCAAATGGTTAATCAAAAAGCATAGTAGAGACCCATTGTTTCTTACTCTATACTTTGGTGCTCTCAGTTGCTTCCAATAAAAAAATAACACCCATACACACATCCTTGGTTATTATTCATTACTTATGACCAACCATTACTTATCCATTTGTTATACAACTTTACAAACATGTATATTGTATGACTGCTGTGTGCCACGACTATTTAAGAAAATAAAATTGCTCTCTGTAAGGAGAGACAAAATATACTATGTTACAAACAAAAGATTAACTGAATTATAAAGTATTAATGATGATATGGTGAAGTTTAATTTATTCATAACTAGAGTTTGATTCCAAGTCATTTACATCTTACAGTGTATAATGTATCACAATACAATAAGATGCAAATCTCTCTTTTTCCCATTCTGGAACTAGGATGTTAAATGTTACTTGTCAGGATCTATTTGTTCTACAGTTGATATATAGGACTCTAATTTGGCCCCTGTAAGGATAACAGATAGTAAAGGCTTAACAATAATCTATATCATGAAATGCAAAATATCTTTAAAAGTAATAGCAGTATATGCAGCAAAGTAAAACTAATATACCTGATGAGATATGAGTAAGATAACCCATTTTAAGCAACTTTCCTGGTATTCATTTTGTATGATATATATATATATATATATATATATATATATATATATGTATGTATAATCTTTGGCTGTTTGATTGCTATTGATGTTGTCTTTCTGACTAGTCTATTCTAAGTCATTTAAAGTCTTTTTCTCTTTGGTAAATATTAGTACAGGGTTGGGCTTCCTAGGTACCATGTTCTTTATCAAGGTTCTTAATACGGAAAACAGAATTCACAACATCAGTGGAAATAATATCTCTAAGTTACAGTATTTACGTTCTCATGTGAATCTATCTAAGCAGATTTGCTTTGATCCAAAGTGTAATGACTACGAAATTCTGCCTTCTATCCTCCTCCCTTATTTTCCCCTCTGAGATAAGAACTTGTCTCCTGCTGAGCTAAGCTGTATGGTAGGAAGGTTTTTATAGCTCTTCAATTTTGGCAAAAAGAGAACAGCTTCCAAGTTAAATCTAAACTGTGAAAATCTCTTCCCTTGCACAGATGTCATGGGTTTAATTATGTTTCTTTTGATAGAATAGTGAATGTCTCCTCCAGCCACTACCATCTATTGTTTAACTATAGCAGGTCTGTTTTTGAAACATCTGTGGTATATGAGTTCATCATATCTTTAAATAAATTTATATAGAAGCACCACAATTGAACTGGAATTTTGTGCTTAAATTGAATAGCCTTCTTGCTGCATTTGGTTTAATCAATGATAAACTTTTATCTGCTTAGCCTTATAGAATCACAGGTTCCTAAAACTTGAAGCAAAATGTACATATTAGTTTATGCAACTGGAATTGCATAGACTTTTGGTTTCAGCTCTTCCAAGACCTGTCAAAGGGATATACGATTTCATGTCTCCCTGCTTATTAATGCTATGAAACTTAAATTATTTGTTTCATCCAGCAAATTAATGTGTTTAATGTTATTTTCAGGTTTAACATGTCTGCTTGTACTTGTTTATAACATTGGAGCTGCACAATGAAATTTGTGTTAATAACTCGGTCTCTTTTTGCAATTAGAGATTTAGAAACACAAAAGGGCAGTATTCAGAATGCTCTTTTGCTTTTTATCTCCAATTCTTATCACTCAACAATCTCTAGAGCATTAGAATCATATTGTTCCTGAAAATTCTGGTTGAAACTCTATAGACTAGCATCAGAATATGAGACTATGCCTGATGCAATATACACATCATACTAGTGTCAACATTCATGAGTGCACTAGAAAACTCACTCCAGAAAGTGAATGTATTAGTTAACTTCCTATCACTGTTAAAAAACACCCAAGGAAACTCAAATGAGGAAAGCTGAATTTGTTTCATGGCTCCACAGTTTTCAGTTAATGGTCAGCTGGCTCCATTGCAGTGATCTTGTCATATATTAAGCCAAATCAGCTCACCACATGGCTGACAGAAAAAATGGACTGAGAAAGAAGAAGATGTAGGCAAGATATAATTATATAATATTAAATAATAAATTTAAAGATATAATTCCCAAAGTCATGTCCCTAAAGGGCCAGTACCTTTAATGAATTCCTATTTCTAAGTTTCTATAAATACTCAGATAATAATCCTAACTATGAATAAATCCATCAATGTGGTTAGAGTCCTTATGACCAGGTAACTTTCCAAAGATCTGTCAGCTAGATACAAAACTTCATGAAACACATGGTTTTGGAGGATGGAACATTCTATGCCTATCTTTCAAAGGCTTGTGCCAAAAATATAGTGAAAAATTCATCTAGTCCATTTCAAGTGTTCCCAAAGATTTAATAGGGCTAGCAATGCTTAAATGCAGAAGCCCAAAGTCTGCTCAGAGACCAAAGGCAACTCCTAGTTATGAACTTTTACAAAAATAAAAAATAAAATAAATTACAGTGGAATGGGATAAACATTTGAGAAATAGGGATAGGGTGTAGAAATAGGGATAGAATCAAAGAAAGACAGAAGTTCTGTAGAGAGCACTTCTTAAATCCTACAACTCTCTGTCTAGTATCCAGGAAAAATGGTAGCATGAATTGAGTATCAAAGGTCTTAGATTATCCTGTCTCTATGACCTTCCCAATTGCAGCCTAAACGGCTTTGCCCTTGGGATATATGCAATCTCTGTATACAATTTTCTCGTGCACATATTCCATGTTCTTGGCACCATCAACTTACAAAATCAATTTACAAACATCAGTAGCCTGTCTACATACCAATAAAAATCAGTAGGAAAATGCATTCAAGGAAACCCTCTCAACTGCAAGAGCCTCAAAAAATAAAATATCTAAGAATTAATCTAACTAAAGACATTAAAAACTTCTACAATGAAAACATTAAGTCTTTGAAGAAAGAGATCGAAGAAGACACAGAGAGACTAAAAAACCTCTTTCTCATGTTTCTTGACTGGTAGAATTAATATTCTGGAAATGACCATCTTACCAGAAACAATTTATATATTTAAAACAATCCAAATCAAAATTCCCATGACATTCTTTACAGATTTAGAAAGAAACCATCCTAAACTTCATATGGAATTGGAAAAGACCCCAGATAGTCAAAGCAATCCTGAGTACAAAGAACAATGCTGGAAGGATTACCATTCCAGATCTTAACTATGTTACAGAGCTATACTTTAAAAAACATCATGGTTTCCACCCCAAATAGACATATAAATCAGTGAAACAAAATAGATGACCCAAATGTAGGTGCATGAAATTTCAGCCCCCTGATATTTGACAAAGGTGCTGAGAAGATACACTAGAGGAAAGACAGCATCTTTAACAAATGGTGCTGATACAACTGGATCTCCATGTATAAAAGAATGAAATTAGACTCATATCTACCACCCTACACAAAAGTCAACTCTAATTGGATCAAAGACCTAATGTGAAACCTAAAACCCTGAAACTATTAGAAAAATACACAGAAAGGACCCTACAAAATATACGTGGAGAAAAGGATTTTCTAAATTGGTCAGAAGTTACCCATGAATTAAGGTCAACAATTGACAAATTGGACCTCATTAAGCTAAAAAACTTCTGTACAGCAAAAGAAACAATTAATCCAGAAGAGGAAGCTCACAAAGTGGGAACAAATCTTCGCCAGCTTTACATCTGATAGATTAATATACAGAATGTACAAATAACTCAAAAAACACAAAATCAAAAAAAATGACTCAATTAAAAGTGGCCTATTGATCTGAACATGGAGCTCTCAAAGGAAGAAGTCAGCACAGTAGTGACTGAACTAAAACCGTCTCTATTGGTTCTGTAGTGGCATTTTTATCTTGGCTGCACAAACCAGCAGTATACTTAGATTTAATGCTCACAACATGGGACTGAGATCATGTGTGGTACCGTAAACATATTCAAACATATGGCTGGAGAAGTCGTAGATCCTAGAGAAAAACCTACTTTTGTCACATCCCTGTACCAACGTAATTCACCACTAATTTAAAAAGCTTCTTTTTGTAATAGATGTTTTGTAATAGATGTAATAGATTACAGAGTTCTACAGTTGATCAAATGCAAAGAATAAGTGTCTGTGAGATGCCCATCACTAAATGACCCATCTATAACACAGTCTCTACACTTAATACTCAGGGAACATAATGGAGTAGGGACAAAATAAATATTAATGCATCTCTTAACTGCCGCCAGTGACACTTCCTCATGGTGATTAACCAAGGATAATCCCAAACTGGCCAGAGTGCAGAGAATAAGACTTCAGAGTATGTGTCTTTGTGTAGGACACCTATATTAAATCCTCTGTTACCCAGGACTCAGGGCCCATAATGGAAAAAAGGGCCTGAAAGACTGTTAAAGCCGAGGTTGGTAGATGAACACAAGGAAACAATTTTCCAGGTGTCTGGGAAGTTTCTCATATGAATTTACAACAAAGACAACAGTGTGTACAAGCTCTATACCAACTCAAACCAGGCAAATATTCAGCGTAGAAGTAGAGGCACAGGTAAGAATCCCCAACCTTAATTAGAAAATATTAGCAATCAATGACTACTGGGGAAGAGTTGGTTTCCTTTAAGGGAATGATTTTCAATAGGTTGACCAGGCTCTAGTGGATGGACTAACACTGAGGTATATTGGGATAGAAACTTGGCTCAATAGACCTTAATATATATGACAGAATGTCTGAAATCTGGTGGCAGGTATGGAGGGAGGTGCAAATATGGAATGGGTTCTAAATATGTTCTAGATACAGTATTCGAACCTTGCAGATGTTTAATAAATGATTAGGTATATGGTTAGGATTATGTTTAAGGCTATATTAGGCTAGGATTAGGTGTAGGGTTATGAATAGGGTTAAGCTTATGATTAGTGTTAGGGTTAGACATTAGTTTTAGGACTGGATTAGACTAGATTAAGGGTTTGGGTTGTGGTTGTGGTTGTAGATGGATTTGGGAATAGGGTTAGGACTGTGTTTGGAGTTTAGGTTTATGGTGAGGGTTATGGTTAGTGTAGGTTTAGTATTAGGATTAGGGTTAATGTTTTGTGTTAATTTTTAGGGTTAGGATTATTGCTAGGGTTGAGGTTTAGGGTTAGGTTTAGGCCTGAGATTAGGGTTGAGGCTAGGGTTAAGGTTAGGGTTTGGATTGGGACTATGTTTAGGGCTAGGGTTACAATAAGGCTTAATATTTTTTGATTTCTTTATTTATCTTTTATGTGTATGAGTGTTATGCCTACATGTGTTTAAATGTATTCATGTTGTGCATTTCCTGTAGAGGATAGAAGAGGGTATAGGATCTCCTAGAACTGGAGTTCTGAATGGTTGTTAGTTGCCATGTGGGTGCTGGGATTCAAACCTTGGTCTTCTGCAAGAACATCCAGTGCTCTTAACCACTGAACCGTCTCTTCAGTCCTATAGTATTATTTAAAAGAAACAAATGTTTGATATTTTTGAAACTGAACATGTCAATAAAAATAAAATGGCAGTTATATTTATAGTATAACACTTCGTATAGTTTTTATGACAATTTATTTTGAACTACGAAGTAGAATATGGCCTATAAGGCTTATGAAATGCAAAAAGCTTATTTCCTGAATTGCGGCATGCAAAAGACACCATGCCCCCCCCCCTTTTTTTTTGGCTAAGCAGAGATAAATGGTAACTATGAATGAATGACAGATAATTCCAGGAATTTTTTCTATTGTGTGATTATAAAAATACTTAGCAGGTCCTCCTTTTGATGCTGGCTCTAGGAATATTGTTTTAGGTGTTGATTATCAGGTGTGTAGAATTCTTCAGACCCATTGTGGACCTTTCCCTTGTACCTCTTCACATCTTCAAGCTGGAGCTGATGAAGAGAGAGCAGAGACAGCTCACCTGTCATGTCTTTTCAGTGCCATTGCCATTGGAAGACTCGGTAAACAGCATCTTAGGACTGACGGGCACCGACAAAATCCTTCTAAGCAGTGGACGAGTCCTCTCTTATGTTAACCAATAATGGCGTCGACATTCTACAAAACATCGGTGTTAACAACCCAGCAGCTAAAGTTTTAGTTGATATGTCAAGGGTTCAAGATGATGAAGTTGGTGATAACACTAACTTTGTTACTGTTTTAGCACTGTAATTACTATGGGAAGCAAAATCTTAAACTGCAAAAGTGATTCATTCACAGACTGTCATTGCTGACAGTGACAATTCACTCACAGACAATTGTTGGAGAGAAGTCATAGTAACAGCGAGAGAGTCTTTGTTGAGTTCTGTTGTTGATCATTGTTCTGATGTAGTCAGATTCTGGCAGGATTTAATGAATATTGCAGGAATGACATTGTCCTCAAGGCTTCTTACTCATCACTAGGTCTACTTTACTGAATTAGCTGTAGAAGGTGTTCTCAAACTGAAGTGTTCTGGTAATCTGGAGGCAATTCACGGCATTAAGAAACCAGTTGAGAGTTTGGCAGACTCCTATTTAGATGAAAGTTTTCTGTTGGATAAGCAAATTGGACTAAATCAAGCAAAGATAATTGAAAATGCTAAAATATTTATTGCAGACAATGGAATGGATACAGACAACATAAAGATATTTCATTCTTAGGGAAAAGTTGATTCTGCAACAGATGATGTAGAAATAAAACATGCCAAAAAAACAAGAAAGACAAAAAGCTGATCATATTCTTAAGCATGGAATAAATTACTTTATTAACAGGCAGTTAATTTGTATGTAACCTGAACAACTCTTTGGTTCTGCTGTAGCTATGGCTATTGAGCAAGTAGATTCTGAGAGGTGGAGCCCCTTGCTCTTATTTACAGGTGATGAAATAGCTTCTACATTTGATAACATAGAACTCATGAATCTTGGAAATTGCAGCTGTAGAAGTACTGGCAGGAGAAGACAAACACACTCACTTTTCTAGGGTTGCCCCTAGTGAAGCTTCTACCATTGAGTCACATGGTGCCACGCAAAAAATTTTAGGTGAAACTGAAAGGTCTTTACATGATGCCATTTTTGCTCCTGCCCAAACTATGAAAGTTCCTAGAAAAGTTTATGGAGAAGGTTGTTCTGAGATGCTGAAGTTTCATGCTGTGTCATGACTTTAGAGTAAAGCACCAGGAAAAGAAGCTGTAACCACAGCAGAGTTTTATGCTACAGCATTGAAAATGTTATCAGTCGTCATAGCTGACAAGGCAGGCTACAGCAGTGCTAATCTGGTCGCACAGCTCTAAGCTGCTCGCAGGGAAGGCCATACAACTGCTGCACTGTATATAAATAAAGGTACCGTTGAACATATGGCAAAACTGGGTATAACGGAGAGCTTCCAAGTGAAGTAACAGGTTTTTCTGAGTGCAGCTGAAGGAGCAGAGATGATTCTACCTGTGGAGAACATTTGGAAAACAGTACCAAGGAAATGTGCTCCTGATCACTACCCTTGTTAAGCATTTCCATTGGCTACTGATCTCTGGACTAGTTCACAGCAAAACTGAATTTACAAGACTTCACCCTTTAAAAAAACTGTAGAATAAATGTGCCTGTTTTATCCTTAAGTTTGAGCATGTGACTGACCTTCTTTTTTTAAACATGGAGCTAGTTTATTTCCTGTCTCATTTTCCACATAATTCAGTCGATTTACAATTTCAGTAAGAATGCAGTTGCTTCACTTAAAAATGCTTCACAATAATGCTGAGAAAAATAAGTAACGGTGAATTTTGCCATTTTAAATTGGCTGAAGTGAAGGCAAAGATTTGAAATTGCCATCTTGTTAAGATATCAATAAAACTGTTTTTAAAAACTGACCTTTGCTGGGTATAGAGGTGCATGCTTTTAATCCCAGTACTTGGTAGCCAGGGGCAGGTGAATCTCTGTGAGTTTGTCAGCCTGATCTACATGGTAAGTTCCAGTCAGCTGAGGCTACTGGGAAACCATGTCTCAAAGCAAAACAAAACAAAACAAAACAACAAAACAAAACCTGTCCTTTGACATTAGGTCGCATATTTGGGCTGTCCATTTGTATGTCATATATTGGCATAGTGATTGGTTGTGAACTTCTGAAAAAGCCCAGAAGTCCTTTAGAAATGCCACATATTATTTATTAAATTGTCTTCCATTCCACTTACAGGATCAGGTAGGTCAGAGTCTGTACTTTGTTTCTATTATTTTTCTACTTCTGTTCTGTGACTCTTCGTTTCCTGCTTTTAGACCACTGCCTTAAATAGTCAAGCATTTAGCAGAAGGTTTTACCCAGAGTGAAGTTACCTCACTCCTTGTTTTTTTTTGTAGTCATTACTTAATATAATTGCATAACTAAAAAATATTTTTCAATGAAAATTCTAATCAAACAAGAAACCTGAATGCACATAATGCTGCTACCTTTGTAGTTTGTGGTCATTGTTGTGGTTGTAGTGATGTTGATGGTGATCCTGGGGTTTTATATATGCTAAGCAAGCACTGTACCACTGAGTTATACAGCCCCAGCCAGAAACTAATATTTTTGTAACATTTTCTTCAAGGTGTATGGTAATATAAATGAGAATTCAAAGTACTAACCACCAAGAAAACATTCCAGCTCAAAAATAAGCTACAAGGTGCTGAGAGATGACTTCATAGTAGAGCTCTTGTGGAGCACACAGGCTCAGTTCCCTGCTCCCATATGGCACTTAATAACCACCCGTGATTCCAGTTCCTACTACTGTTCTGATTTCCAGCTGCTAGCTTCTGCACGGCTCTGCCTGAAGTACATGTGTGGATATCTGCTTCCCTTATGCCTGAGCTGTAAGTAACGGGACATGATTGCTCCTCACAATTGAATTCATATCATAACTGCTCAAAGCTGTTGCAAAAATTTACCATCTCCACATGGCACATATCTGAGGCTTGTGTTCTTAGCTAATAGGATCAAGTTCCAGTGGTCCACAGTGGTGAGTTTTAGTGTAATGTGTTATATTATCTTTGCCTTCTTTTGTTGATTTTCTACACTTCTGCAGGTATTTCCTTAAATCACCTCCTAAAATTTACTTGGCACTGAACCTTGTCTCATAATCCACTTATTTGGGGGCTCTAACCAACTCAATGCCTATCATTTTACTTCAATTCCCAGCTTTAGTTGGTTGGGTTCTTTGGAATATTCATATGTAGTCAAATCTACATACTCATTCCGGACATCCATCAATATGTCAAATTTGACATGAACTCAAGTTCTACCAGATTCTTTTTGTTAAGAGAAATTGTATTGGTTTGGGAATTTCATACAATGAGTTTTGATTATGTTCATATCCACCTTCACTCTACTACACACTCCTAACCCCTGACTTTGTGCCTTCTATTCGCATATGAAAACCCCATTCCTATTACGCAATACATTTGATCTATATGCTGGAGAAATAATCACATCTCATTAGAGTCTCAGCGATCGGTAATTCTTGTACCCATGTGCCAAAGTAAAGGCCACTCTGTTTCCTTTGTACACAGTTAGGGGTCAGGATATGTCCAGGTTCCTTGGAATGGGCTTTTCATTATTCTTTTGTGTTTCTCTGACACACTGCTTAGGGATGTCAAGTAGAGATTTGCCTTTTTTACAGTGGTCAGAAATGCATTGTTTTCTTCATCAAAGTTAGTTGTTTACAGCCCTTGCATGCCAGTTGCATTGTGGCTGTTTCCTGGACACACTCAGCACAATGACCATACTGCCTGTGTATCGAAGTATTCTCCAATGGACTTATTCCCTTCCGGGAATGTTCAACTATGATAAAGTTTTACTGTGGGCAAAGTAGAAGTTAGGTCTTCACAGCAAGCAGAGATTAGCTCACAGCTCTCCAATACAAAATCCTACCGATGGAAATTGGGAAGTTTCACAGCTTTACTGACAACTTTGCACCAGTATCCTCGAGGTGATTTTTCAAAATCCGTAGCTTGCTCAGATTCCTAATGTTGTTGAACACTGTAGCCAGGTCTTGATAGCCACTGAGTGATGGTTAAGTTTGGTTGACCATGGGTGCAACTGACCATGAACGGACAGCCAGGCCTGTGGGAAACCACACTGATGTAACTCTGTCATTTTGCATGGGCAGCCAGACTGGGTTAGCTCCATGTCACTGGTATTCATGGGTGGCCGTGCCACTGTAGCTGGTTCTTGGTGACACTCACTGCCATTATTTTATTTCTTATTTGCCACATTCTGTGCTCATTATTTTGAGATCAATATAGAAATGACTATGGTCATTGATAATCTTCCTCACATGGTTCATCAGATGCATTCACTCTTTTGGGAGCTGGCAGGCTCTGGGTCCTGATGGTGGCTATCCAGGATGTATGTTATTCCACCTCCCACTATCTCCAAGATTCCTTTTCTCTGTTACTTTCTTAGAGGCAGATGCCACAGGGTCTTCTAGCACTGGCCCAAAGAATAAGTGAACATAGCACTTGAATTTTTTTGAAAAAGAGCACATTTTGCCTCTAAACCTGATCTACTAGCAAACCTAAAGACAAGGTGTGATTTTCCAATTATATTAGAAGAAATACAGAGAACAAAGAGTGGGCAAAGGATTACTTCTGGAAGAAAGATGTCCAAAAAAAGAGCAAGAGAGGCATGGACAATATCATGGCACTGTAAACTCAACTATATATTTTTATTTACATGTATTTATTATATATATTATAGGGTTCAGAATGATTTTCTAAACATGTATACAGCATGCTTGAATCCATTTTTATCCATTCTCCACGTTGTGTATCTATTCCTTGGAACTGAAATATTCAGGGTGTGAGGAAGGAGGTTCCTAAGACTCAGGAAATAAAAGAGACTTCAAAGGTTTAAGAAGCTTATGAAAGTTACAAGATTCCCAAGTCTCTTCCAAGGTTGTATGGCCTGTAATAACAGCTGGAAAAAGGAGACTCTCCAGCTGGCCACGCTACCCACCAGTCATATAGGGAGCTCCAGGGATGTAGCTTTCATGATTTCTAAAGCATTCTGGTGTAGGCGTCTCAGTGTTGTAGTCGCAGTTTCATCGTCTACTCTACCCTACCTCACCCTTCAGCCTTTTTTCTGTAAGAAATCTCAGTCAACTCACTGGTGACCTAAGCCAGACTTGGTTGGAGTTACATCTGTTCGTGAGATTTGTTTCCATTCCCCAGGAAAACTCACACACACTTTAGGGCACACACACATTTCCCACCTTACACTGATGATGCGTCTATGTTTAGGTCAGTTCTTTTCTATAAGCACGAAATGTGGGGATTTGTCTTTCAGCAGTTTTCAGGTGTTTTGGGATAAAATGATCATTTTTGTGTCCTGTTATATTTTTTCTCTGTTACAGTGACAATATTTTCTCTACCTACTTATAAACACGGATGTATGTTCCTTTTGTTATGTTTTATTTGTTATTTTATTTTGTTTTGTTTTCTTACAATAAAACCTTGTCAAAAAGTCTGTGGTCACAGAAGATTATTTTTAGTATCTGTCTACATCATCCATCTGAGAAAATGTGTTCACCATAGAAATGAAAACAACAATCCGCCAGAAGAAAAATGCATGGAATCTGTGGCTTGTTAAAGCAGAACAATACCATCTACCTGTCCTTGTGTTTATTTATAACGAGGATTTCCTTCTACACCAGTGGCCACATGACAAAAAAAGAAAAAAATACTAACAAAGATTCAAGGGAGAATGCACAACGAAATGTTGTCTTGTGATGTGTATCATGTTCAACAATGATAAAAAGAGGCTCTCTTTGTAATGTCTTCAGAGTCCTGCCAAATCCCACAAGTATTCACAAAAAGAAATGCTAGGTTTACTACAGCCTCTTAGAATGTTGCTCAGCCTTGCTCTAGTGTGAAGACAATTTCTGCATTTACACAGGTGTCAGAATGTGACCATAGATCTTGTGAGTTTACTGGTACTTAAAGTGAAGCCCTTCCTAAAACACTTTCAAGAATCAGACAAGAGTACATTTGTGAGGTCAAAATTGAATCTTGAAATATAATGCTGCAAGTCAATGCATGATTTTCTCTGGCTGTCATCACATTTTGGCTATTCTCATTACAACTGGAACCAGAGATTAGGGAAATTAAGCTATGCAGGAGACGACAACTGGATATCTTTGAGAAAGGACATTTAATTAGTGTATACTCTGTCAAAGGGGAGATTAGGTAATAATTAGGTGAAGTATCAAATTGTTTTTGCTTTTTCGAGCTGCTAAATAAGTTATCTGTTCAATACTTGTCATTTTTAACGTTGGGTAATAATAATTCAAAAAAGGGGAATATGTGTGGATGATCTTGCTGGGACTGGCACTTTGTAATTTGAGTAGCAGAAAATATTTTTTAGTGAATTTTAATTATATCTTCAAATTTCTGAAGGATATTGATTTTCATAATTATTTCAGCTGAGATGAAATGCCATTGTCTCATCACATGCTTGCTGCCATGGTATCTCACATAAAGATTTTTGACCTTTGTGTTTTTAATAAACATTTTTATTTTCTTAGAGAGTTCTGTACAATGTGTTTTGAACATATCACCCTAGCTCCTCCCCTTCACTTCTCCCGGATGGACATCTTCCCCTCCAGTCCTCCTCCTCAATATCTTGTTGATCTTTGATTTATATGCTTCTTTGGTCACCAATTCTCATATATGAATGAGGAGTAAATTGGCTTATTTTTCTTCCAAAATTGTTTCTTTTCTGTGATTCTAATTATTACTAATAGTTAAAAGGAAGAAGCAGTTGGTTCATCAGTGAATAGGACAACAAAAATGAAACTGGTTTTTGTCTATGTTGAGTTTGTTGAATACATGACTCACTATACACTTATAATATTTGATAAATTTTGATTATTATTTAATATTCAAATGCATTTACCAAGAAATCTAATATCAGCACAGTGAGATCTGTGATGTGTGTGCACACATGTTAAATTAAAAGCAACATAATACTGTGCTCATTTTTGAACTCCTAGCTGAAAACAGATATGTAACCATTTAGAAATATCTAGAAGAACAGAATTATCATTAAAAGATTAGCATCTTAGATTATAGTATTTTTAGGTAGAATGTAAGTAGATGTTTTCCTTAGAGCTTTTACAGTTTCCAGGCATCCCCACGCCATCCACCTCAAGCCCCTGATCCCTTTTACCTAGAAACCCAGTGACCCTGATTTTGACAATTCACTTTTCTCTTTCTTAACAGAACTAACTTTGTCGCAAAGAGCTATTTGTTTGTTTGGCATTTGCAGCCATCAGTGACACAGGTGTTAAAACTTTGTGGGTAGAAAGTTTTATTTTCCAGTACATCAGATCAGTCTCTGATTAGCTAGGTTCAGGTTGTCACAGGAAGCACATTTGAAATTGAGAGCAACGTAAAGAACCCCTAACCTGTTCTCTTAATTTTATCAAACCAGCTTTGGAGGTTAACCAGGCAATTAGGAAATAACCCTGAGAAGGCACAGAGAGAGCTGACTGCGCTCCTGGAAACCGAAAGATCTTTTGTAGAGAAAATGATAAAAATTTGATTTTCAGATCTAACAAAAGCACACAAATACATGACTTTAAAATTAATGCCTGAAAGTTTTGAGATTTAGTCTATCCCCACTGTAGTCTTGGAAAAGTCACTTATTAAGTCCATTTTACACAATGCATTTTCTCTTCCAGATTTTCATTCTTATTCATTATAATTTTTCCTCTTATGTTCATTTTAAATCTGATTACAAGTAACTACCATCCAGATAATTCCAAAAGCAGTTCTTGTTTAATATTTTCTCACTTTAAGCAGGCATCTTTTCCAAAATCTTTGCTACATCCTTATTTGTTTTCTTTTTCTTCTGTCTTCCTTACAGTCATAGAAACTTGAAAGGGTCACAGTTTATGCCAAGTTTTTCTCTTCTCTCTCTTTTTACAAAATTTTATTTCTTTGAACTCATTCTACAGGACATTTATGTCTTGAAAAATGAGACTTACTGTGTTAAGCACTGTTCATTACTATTGTATTCTTCTCTTTCACCATTGTAAGATATACTGACTGCCATGTTCAGTTGTGGATATGTCAACACAAAGAGAGATAGCAGTTTAAGGCTTCTGTTCATTTCCTTTCTATTATACTTTGAAGTATTCCATATTTTAAAACACTTTCATTTCATGAAAGAAAATGAAAAGTCTGTATCATTCCCACCCTCCTTTCAGCAAAACAAGGACAGTGGCTTTTCTTTTAACCCTCTTTTTCTATAAAAATATCCCCTAAAACTAAAAGCAAGTTTTATGGTTCTATGTGTTAAGGACCAAAATAATCCACAGTACAATGCCTGCTATTATCTTGGGAAATTAGCTGAACAGCTTACAAAGGCTTCTTTCAAGTGTGCTGAATTCATTTCTTTGAATTCTGAATAGAAATTTGTTTGGCCAACCAGGCTTATGAATCACACAGGATATATTTTTCCCATCAGAAATGAACCCTGACATCTCCAGTTCTCCTGTCTCTGTCTACCTGTGTCATTGACTGTTAATGACTGTAGAGATTTACTTTGAAAGACCACAAGTTTTTGTCACAAAGAAGTCTGTCTTTTTCTAATTTTGGAGTCTTTCCAAGAGCCATAAAAATATTGTATATGCAAGCCAAATGCAATCCACTGGGAAGGCGTTTAGGGAATATTCACAGCGAGACTAGTCTGATCAATAATGTGACAGTAATATAGGTGCAATATTGTGGCCCACAGTAAATAGAAAGAAGAGCTTAAAACATGGCCACTTAAAATATATTTTAGGTTCATTCTGAAAAAATGAAGGAGGATAGCACTCGTTACTGCTTTCAAGCCATCTTAGCTTGAGAAGGGAACTGGTGTGATGAACAAACACAAGATATCATTGAATTTTCAGGATGAGTGATAAGACTATGAAATAGTAAAATGAAAACAGGCAACATTTGGAACAGTATGGGAATACTTTGAAGGGATAGGAAATGGATGGTTGGAAATCCACTGACAGGGTACTGTGGAAAAAAGAGGGAAAACTGCATGCTGACTCCATCTTCAGTAAGATGATATTCTGACCAAGTCTAGTCATCATTCTGGCCAAGCTGTAGAATTTCTGTCAGTCTCCATTTTCTAAGCCAAAAGATCAACCTGAGTTAGAAATATCTATATTTAGATGTAGTGTGAAAGAGTTTAAGCATCTAAAACTAAATATATAGGTGATTGCTGATTAAGATGAAGATGCTGGAGGAAGATTGGCTGTGATGTATGAATAATTTCATTTGTCACCATCTTGCACTTATGATGCTGTTGAATCATCAAATTTGAGAAATAAAATCAGGAAGATTATGTATAAACTTAGAGTTATGGTCAGAGCTGGGTATACATATTGGAATCTGTTAATTTGGTGATAATTGAAACTATTGAAACTTAAGTTCTCCAATATTCCAGAAGATGAGATTATGGCTAGAGTATGCAATGAATTTAGAATGACCAAAACTCGGGAGAACAGAGAGATTCAAAAATAAAGTAACATAATAAAATAAAATGTGTGACTGTCACTTTTCTGTCAATCTATCGATCTCTGCATTCTCCAATCCTGACCCTCAGAAACTGCTGACATTCCTCAGACTTCACACACTGAGCATTTCCCAATCAGTTGTTCATTGTTATCTATTCCTCATAACAGGGATATATCGTCATGCTTTTAGTGAATGCCTTGTCAGATTATTTCTTTGCCTACCATCTTCAAAAGGCTTACAGTTTTACAAAGTAAAATAATATTTAGTAAAAAAAGTACACAGTCTTAAAAAATGTGTATACTGGGGCCAGTATGATGTCTCTGTGGGTAAAAGCACTTTCCTGGTAATCCTAGAGACCTGTGATTGATCCCAGATCCTACTGTGGAAGAAGAGAATCAAGTCCCCATAGCTGTCCGGTGACTTCCACAAGTGTGCCATGGCATATGTACACCTGCCCTCACACAGACATTGAACATACACAAAGACACACATTGATAATAATTAAAAGATTTGGGCATTGAGATTTTCAGTGTGTTCCACACCACTGCCTACACCTCCTTCTGTTATTCAAAAGTTCTGAGGTCTTTCCTATGTACTTGCCTTCCACTGAGTCTTTGGCCAAAACACTAGTTACTTCCTCACTTATTCTGATATAAGACATCTTTCTCATCCTTATAGGAGTGTCCAACCTTCTCACACTGCCACCTGATTTCATCTGTGCTAGAGAAATTCACACTCCAGTTACAAAAATAAATAAATAAATAAATACAATTTTATTGGTTAGCATTCCTTTGCCCTCTCTTTCTCCTCTTCCTCTTTTCTTTCATCAAGAAGAACGGGATATGCAATTTCCAACAATGTAGTCAGTATAGACTATATATTCCTACCATATTTTTTAATATTAAAATGTGAAAGATCTAGAGACATCTATAGTGTGAATTTTTAAGCATTTCTGTGCTTTTACTTATGTATATTAATTCTGAAATCATCTTTTATTCTTTTCAATTAACTCATTTGTTTTCCTGAGCAGTGGGAGAGAGAAATCACCTAGATACTATTATAGACATAAGTGACTCATGTTTGGACAAGCTGAGTTTCAGGGATTACTGGTCCTTTGATGCAGGTGAGAGAGGAGTTCTTGACTGGATCTGACAGGATCTGATCTTGACAGCTCAGGTGTCTTTGGAGCCTCACTTCCTGCTTAGGTAGGTCAAAAGACGCAGCATACGCACCACCCCTTAAGTAAGGTAGCTTCCTTTTAGATGACTAGAAGGAAATAGGCAGTGAAAGCTACATTAAAGAACAATCATCCACACATTTTCTTTTCAATTCTTTGAGAAATATTCTTGCTATGTAGCCTAGGTTGACCTGGAGTTCAGTATACATCTAGGCTTTAAACTCATTGCAATCTTCTTGCCTATCATTTACGCACTGGGATTATAAACTCCTGGCTCTCTTCTTTATTTGGTCATACTCATTATTAGTTTTCATTCAAACACTTCTCTCTCAATGGGGTAAAACAACGATTTTATTATTCCCATACTTTTGGAATGAGGACTTGGGTAGAGTACAGTAAGAGTACTCTGCATTTGGTTGTAATGACAGTGGAATAAGATATTGTGGTCTAAACTGCTAGGCATGCTTGAAGAACTCTGGATTCTTGGTTCTAGTTGTACAATGTATTTCTCACCAGTCTTCTGGGACTGGAACACCCAAAATGACTTTTCAAATCACATATTTGGCTCTTCTGACAGGAAAACTATAAGCTGTTGTTGATCTAGAATTTCTCCCTACCATCTCCCCACCGGGCAGACAGAGGGTCACATCGGGATAGAATTTCCTACATAGAACTTTCTAGTGTTCTCAAGAGGGAACATTCTGAGAAACCAAGGGAGACTGGTGCGAAGCCTCTTCTGGCCTTGCAGCCATATATCATTTTCATGTTTGTTCTCCATATGCACAGGCAGCCGATATTCTAGGGAAGTATGCAAGTATCAGGTGCTATGACTGAAAAGGATTACTCTAGGGATATCTACTACATTGCTGATGTCTGTGGATATTTGATGTCTTTTTCTCTTCAGATATTTGCAATGTATATTTGTCCTTAATTCTTGCTTAATATTCAAAGAAAAAAAGGGTTACTAACTTAATTTCACTATTTTAAATTTTAAAAAATTATCTATAATGAATTAAGGTATTATTTGGAGGAAGTCATATCAAGATTTTGAAACATCTAGACAAAAACAACTATTGATGTGATTTTATCTGCTCTCTCAAAATAATTTTGCTTCTTAGACTTAAACATTTGCTATTCTACAACAAAATATTAATATATAAACATTTAACATATTTCAGAATGATTTGTTAATATAGAATTGTTAACAGGCAAAGAAAGCTGCAGCAATAGAATTTTAAAATGATTCTGTTAGGTATGTAAACAGCATCATACTCTTGTACATAAGCAAGTAGAATGTTTTCTTCAAATTTTTATTCCTTTGTGTATTTATATTGAGTTTCAGGATAAAAATAGTGAAAATAAACCGTGATTTTCTTTTTCTTTTTGTATTACATTGATTGCAGAAAATAATACTGAAGAACAAGCTACTCACAATGATGAATTTATTATTATGGCATGGTAGAGGGACAAATTGTGAATTTAACTGGTAAAAATCTGTGCAGAATCTCTTAGAGAAAAAAACACAGCCACGGTCTTCCCTCATCTGTCACAGTATTTGTTCCTCTTCTTTCCAAAAGGTAAATTAAGCTCAGATTGAATTTGCATAAGACGAAGATAATGTTTATAATATGAAAGAGGAGAATCATCACGGTAATTCCTTGCCATATGAACCAAAGCAAGATGGATTTCATTGCAGAGGTGTATGCCAGACAAAAGCTAAGGTATATTTATTGTATACTTATGACTTAATAGGAACAGTATCACATCCTGGAAATACTGAGGTTTTTGTGATATAATCCTTACCAGTTTCCAGACCAGGAAGGACAGCTATACAGACAAATACACAAAATGCATGTACTGCACTGGGTACTTATCAGGTCTGTAGAAACAAGGAAAATGAACTATTTCTTTAGAGAGCTGTGAGAGGTGATGCCAAGCAATAGGAAAGTGTGACAGAAGACCTTCCTTTCATAGCCAGTGAATATGAAATACATGTGATAAGCTGGCAGAAAAACTGTTTTCAAGTTAAACAAAGTTAAAGTTGTCATGATACCAGGTTTAATTTGTATTACATTTATTTGGTTTTGTGATTGTGTGTTTGATGCGGGTGGGAACAGTGCATATGTTGCGATTAGACACCAATTTTCAGAAGTCAGTTCTCTCCTATTTTACAGGTTCAGGATGTAACTCAGGTCCTCAGACTGGGTGGCAAGCATGTTCCGACACAAGCTGTCTTACAGGCTCCTGATATCATTTTTGATATCATAATAACATAATAACATAAATGTGTACCCATTGCTTGGATATTTTGTTTGATACATGTATAGATTGTGTAATGTTTAAGTCAAGTTAAATGTATTAATTTCCTCAAACATCATTTTTACCTGAAAAGGTTTGAAAATCCTTTCTCTGTTATTGCTATCTACACTGACTAATAGCACACCACAAATTCTTACTCCAATCTAACTATAAATTAAAACACATTGGTATTTCCATACCTCAATTTACTGTCCTCCACCTCTGGCAACTACCATTTAACTCTTAACATCTAGGACATCAGTGTTTTGGATTCGGTATAGGTACAGGCATGAGCTCACACAATATTTGTCTTTCTGTGCTTAGCTTATTTCACTTATCATAATTATTTAAGTTCCTTCCATATTGTCACAGAGAATAATATTTCATTTCTTCCGATATCTGAGTAGTGTATCTCTACGTATATGTATCAAATTTTCTTTATCCATCAGTTGATGGATATTTAAGTTCTGACCTTTGTGAGTAGGACTGCAGGAAGACGAAGGCATGTTTTTGGCATACTGAATCCATTTCCTTTGGATATGTACACAGTGGTAAGACTGATCTATCACACGGCCATTCTATTTCTGGATGTTTTGAGAAGCTCCATAGTGTCTTCCATGATGGCTGTACTGATTGATATCTCTACTAATATTCTGCAAGGTTTCTCCTTTTTGCTGCATTTTCAGTAACACTTGCTATCCTTTGTATTTTTGATAATAGATATTCATAATGTGTGAAATGATAAATTACTGTGGCTTTGATTTTTATTTCCATGATAATTTGTGATGCTTTAAAGATTTATTTGATTTTAAAGTATGTGTGTATATGTTTCTGTGTGTGGGTATCTGTACATGTGTGCAGATGCCTATATAGGCCAGAAACATTGGACCTGTAACTCCTGGATCTGGAGTATCAGGTGGTTCTGAGTTAACTGACCAAACTCAGATCCTCTAGAAGAGCAACATAGGCATTTAGCAATCTGCTGAACTGTCCTTCCAGTTCCTGTGATTAGTGATTTTTGAAGATTGTGTTCATGTATGTGCTAGTGAATAATAAAGTCTTCAGTTGAGAAGGCTATTTAGACCAATTACCCAGTTTTAAACTGGGCTCCTCCTCCTTCTCTATTTTCCTCTGCTCCTCCTTTCCCTTTTCTTGTTCTCCTTTAGCACTGTTTTTTTTTTTTTTGAGTTTCTCATATATTCCACACAGCAATTTTTGCCAATAAATGCAATAATTTTCTCCTACTTGGTAAGTTTTCTCTGAATCTTGTTTCTTCTTTTGCTGTGTACACTTTTAATTTTGGTGCAATCTCATTTGTCTAGTTTTGCTTTTGTTTTTTTTTTTGCTTTTACATCTTTCACCATAAATCCTGTTCAGTACAATGTGTCCCTGGGTTTGCTTCAGTAATTTCAGTTTAAGACTTTACATTTAAGTCTTTAATGCATTTTGAGTTGGGTTTTCTCATTTGTAAGAGGTAGAGATCCAGCTTTTCTCTTGTGTATGCAGATACCCAGTTTTCCAAAAACCACTTAATGAAAACGGCTGTAATTTCTGAATGTGTTTGCTTTTAGCCTTCTTTTGAAAATACGTTGGCTACAGACGCAAAGATTCCCACGTAGACTCTCTGTATTGATCCATTAGCTTCCGTGTCTGTTTTATGCCAATATCATTATCTTTTGATTATTACAACTTTGTAGTATGTTTTAAAGTCAGGTAGCATATATTCTGATTTTCTTTTAATTTTTTAAATCACAGATTTGGGTAGTCCATGTGCTTGAGGCTCTATATAAAGATTAGGAGAATTTTGCTAGTGCTATGAAGCATACCATTGGCATTATAAACATGTCTGTAAATCGCCTAGGAGAGTATTGGCATTTTAACGGAACAGATTCTCCCAAACTATGAACGTGGGATGACTTACACCTTTTCTTTGTTTGCTTTTATGAGTTCTTCAATTTCTCTCATCGGTGTTTTATACTTTTTATGGTGGAGTTCTTGCATTTTCTTGGTTAAAATTAATTTCTATGTATTTTATAGGTATTTTAAATGGTATTACTTCCTTGATTTCAAATAAGTTATTATTGATATATAGAAATACTATTAAGTTTTTATCTTTTAAAAAATTTTAATTGTTTGTATATATCATACAAAATATCTTAATCATCTTTATACCCCTCCTTCCCATGATCCACAACCTCCCATATCACCCCCAACATATTTTATACACTGTCATTAATGTTGAGGTCTATCAAGTCAGTTTAGTGTACCCAGATGTCCTTCAGTGAAAGGCAATCCACTGGGGTCTAATCAGCCAATCTAAAGTCTCTCCCTTAAGCTCTCCTCACAACAATAATCTTCTGTCAATAGTTCTTTGACAAAGGTTGGTACCTTGTACCCATGTCCCCAGTTCTATGCTGGGTTTTTGTCTGAGTTTACATGGGTCTTGTGCATGTTGACACAATTGTTTTAGATTCATATGAACAAGGTGCAAGGAGTCTGTAACACTCTGTTTCCATATGGTCATACACCACCTACCCTGGATCTGACCATCATTCTGCCCACGCTTCTTCAGTGGTTCCTGAGCCTAGTGAATAGAATTTAATATAGGATTCTTGTCTAAGGGCCCACACTCTTCAGACACTTATTCACCTATGCTTTGGCCATTTGTGTCCTTTTGTATTCATTGCTTTCTACTGCATGAGGAAGCTTCATTGATGATAGTTGAAGGATGCATTAGTATTCGAACTAACCTTTTTCCACAATGTTCCATGAGTCTTAGGTGTACAGGTTCTGTTGTACATGTGTTATTTAGGGTTGGACATGTCAAAGACACTAATTCTTTGTGTGTGACCAGTTGTTGGACTCTTTAATTGTTTCTATCTATTGCAAAAAAAAGCTTCTTTAATGAGTGTTGACTGTCATACTTGTCTGTAAACATAATGCTCTATATTGATCACATAGTAAGAATTTACATTTGTCTAAGGATGTGGTAGCCTTAAGATTTTCTTTAAGATTGATGAACACTCTAGTCATGTGTATTTGGCTATGTTTATAGTATCATGAATGAGTTTCCTGCTATTGAATCAGGTTTAAGTCCAAATAGGTAGCTGTTGATCATGCCCAAGATAAAAATGCCACTACTTTCCCAATGTAGTTGGCTGTGCCCATCACTGTTGTGGTTATTAGACCTGAAAGCTGAGATTGGACCATTGACTGATGTTCTTCCTTAGTAGCTTGAATAGTATCCTCCAAAACTATGAGAGCTAGAATTTAGGGAGACGGCTTCCAGGTCAGTTCCTGTTCCATTGCTCCAGGTCCTGTTCTGTATGTCCTGTCTTCAGCAATAGAATCTTGCCTTCAAGTTCAGGGAGTTAATCAAGGGTTGTGACAATAGTCTGTGAACATTTTAGGAGACTATTGGACGTCCTTGGCCGACAACATGAAGAGAGATTTCTCCTGTGTGGTACTATTTCTTGTTATATGGACACATGTAGAGATATTATGTGTATTTTTTCAGAAGACTTGAACTATCACATTTCACTCTGGTTTTTCACACCAGCTAAGCGTTATCTCTCCTCTCTATCTCCCTGTATAACCCTCTGTCTTGAGAATTTTTCTCTCAGTGAGGTGTGGCATTTGGCCCCATCCCTTTAGGTCCAGAATGACTAGATTAAGCAAATGAAGTATGACCTCCAGTTAGAGAAATCAGAGTTTATTCGGGTTACTTACAAAGGACTTTTCTGGGGGGAAGGGAGGTGTGACATTCTGGTGTTGAGGTCAGGCTGTAGTGTCTATCTACATATTCATCAGAACCTTGCTGTAGAGCTGTGGAGTACTCTGCCAAGATAGCAACCTGCCACACACCAACATCTCCTTCTCAGCACTCACTGTTTCCCTCCTGGGCCCTCCCTCTCAAGTCACTTGTTGATTGGAAGGTAGTTGACTTTATTGGCTTTTTTCTCTGTCAATCAAGCTCCTCTAGGTGTGTCTTGATTACAAGCCTGCGTGTGCCCAGAAGCCACTGAAGCAGCATGTGAGTTGATCTTGTGCTTCCATGGGGGTCTCCATTGAGCCCAGGGGAAACTTTACGTAAATTCAAGCTATACTCATGTTCTTTCCTCCCCACTTAAAGTACCCCATTTTCCCCATTTCATTCTTGATAATGCCTGTTTCCTCTGCTCCCCTTCCTTGAGCTCTTTCTTCACCTTTACCCTCACGATTCTTTGTGTACCACTCCCCCATCCCTCCCATTTCAACGCTCTCATTTTACACATTTTCCCCCTTGATAACATCTATCTCTGAATGGCTAAGGATGATGAACAATTTTTAAGGTGTTTCTCAGCCATCTTTATTTCTTCTTTTGATGACTCTCTGTTCAGATTCATAAGTCATCTTTTGCTTATGTCACTTGTTTCTTGATTCTTAGTTTCTGAGTTCTTTATAAATTCTTGATATTAATCCTCTGTCAGATAAGTCACTGGTGACATTTGACTTTTATCATTAATAAAATCAGTCAGGACACATAATTTTATGTTTTCTAAAATCTGATTGCATGAATCATAGGAAATAAGCAAAAACAATGAGTGTTTAAGGCTAATGCTTGAAGCTCTATTCTGTCACCTTTCTCCTGTATTTGGTCAGTGTCCTCAGTTTCTTTTAGGTCAAATTTAACAGTGTTTATGTTTTTAAGGTATTCTCTTATATGTTCTGGATCTTTTGGTGAACTTGTATTTTTTGCCTCATTTTGTGTTCCTTTTTTGAGGACCTTCCATGCATTGATGAATATCAAATATATCAATATCAAAAATATATATATATTTGGTTCATGCAAAAGTAATTGTAGATTTTGGATACTGAATTTTAAGTCACCATAACAAGGCCCAAACACATCTTTATTAATAAAAATGGGAACTGTTACCATCAATGCATTTTTACAATGGGAAATAAATTTAGTTATTCCTATAGCATAAAATATGTTCTTCAGAATTCAATGAACTCTTGAGTAAAGTATATTCTTTGTCTTGATGTTCTGGAAGCATTTTCTCTCGAAAAGTTGTCAATATGCTTGAAGAAGCAACTGGTAGTTGATATGAAGTCAAAAGAATATGATGGATGAGGTCAAACGTTGTAGCCCAATTAGTTAAAGTCTTGAAGCATTTGTTGTGCAATGTGCAGTGGTCAGGCCTTCTGGGGAAGAATTGGGCCCTTGTGTACATCTCATGACTTCTTAGATATGAGGACTTCATTAGTATTCTGCAGTGAATCACACCAGCAGCCTTTACATGGTGTAAGTTTGGCTTTGAGAAGTGCTTTGCAAAATGACTGTCCAGTCACTGAGCTGGTTGGAGTATAAAACCTACTTTCCATCCTTCTCTGTCACAACCTACTATAGAAATGGTTCCTTGTTAGTGCATAAGATAATACAGTATAAAAATTCACAACATTTTTTCTTTTTACCTTAAAATTTGGAGTCATCTAATGAAGCACCCACTTACTGCTATTTTAAATGTTTTAGTTGGGAGGTTTTATGTTACTATCCCATTTCCTTATTTGTTAAGTCATTTTAGCTGCTGACATTTTCTTGGTTTAGCTTTTGTGGTTCTCATGACAGTATTCACTGCCAAAAATATGCTAATTAAACTAATAAAAGATTTAAAAATCCCTCTTTCCAAAATATTTTGAAACATTCATCTTAAGAGTAATCATAGTCCTCACTGAGACAGCTGCATAGAGCTGAAACTATTAAGGCTTCTATTTGATAGACTCCTGATAGAACAATCCTTTCGCCTTTTGTTCTCAGAAAGTGCTAACTTTTCCTGTGATGGAGTTTAGGGAGCCCTTGGCTTCTTCAGGGCTTCTTATTGCTTCTTGACTGGAATGCTTTCATTTACTAGGTAAACCAAAGGTCAATTTTCAAACATGTAAAAGCAACCAGAACTCCAGTGGGAATAATTGGCTCAGAATTTCCAGTCAGAGATGACACGCATGTGATTTTCCCAGTATAATATTTTTCTAAAAGGCCATAATTTTAACCCGGTCCAAAGCCAATCCGTACCAACATTTTTATCTACATATACTTGTATTTTCCTTTTGTTAAACATTAAAATATAAATTAGCTAATATGCACTCATTTGAAGACTTCAACAGTTCATAAACTGTTAAAATGAAAAATGCCAAAATGCCTTATGCATTGTTGTTTCAGAAGTTAAGGTTTTAAAAATTAATAATTTTTAATAATGTTAAAAACTGGACATAAAAACTCAAAGATAAGAAATATATACTCAACACATACTGTTCCCCTTCTAGCTTTAAGAACAGGCCTGCTCTTGCTCTTAGGACCTTAAACCTCTGGATTACCCTTAGTCCAGAATCATCCACTGTGCCCTGATCTTAGGTACTCAGACCAGCTCAGTTTTTCAGGGTAGTTGTCTGAGCCTTCACAGGCTGTTGACACCCACAACTTCCATCTATCTCCCCTAGACCACCCAACTACCCTGGCTGTCCCCTCCCCCAGCCTACCTTGGATTCCTGTGAGCAACATTCTCCCCTGGTAAGTCTGAACCAGTCCACTGACTTTCCACTCCCCTACTGCTTGAGCAAGTCCATTCTCCTCTGCCTAGCATCCTGTTCTCCTTCAAGCCTTGGGCACAAGCCTGCTCCTGCTCTTAACACCACAGATCTCTGGATTACTGTCTTAGTCCAGACCCACCCATTGTTTACTGATCGCCATTACTCAAACTAGCTCATTTTTTAGTCTAATTTCTTAGAGTCTTTACAGGCTGTCCCCACCCCAATTTTCCTTTGCATTCCTGAGTTCAGAATTCTACACTGTCAGCCCCTAAACCCAGCTTGCATTGGATTCCAGAGACCAGCCTTCTGCCTTGGTAAATTTGATTCTGCACACTGAGTGTCCACTCCCCTACCACAGCAACCTCAAACTCCCCCATCCCAAGTCCTGCTCTCCTTCTAGACTTGGGAGCCTGTCCACTTTTGCTCTAAACTCCTTAGATATCTGGACTATCCTCTTAAATCTACGTGAGCTCTCCAAACTGCACTGTTCCTAACCCATTAGGTCAGTTCCCTCTGCAGTTCCTCCCACTGCTGTAGTGCTAGTCTTCTGTACACTTTACGAGGGGCCCAGATCTTTGCAAAAGAGCCTAAATTCAGTTTCTGAATAGCAATGCTCCCCAATTGAGCTGTCCTGCTGGCTAGAGGAGCCCAGACTTTAACAGGGGAGTTGAGAGCATATCATCTCCTCTGTGGGAACTCCTGAGCAGCTGGATTAGATTCATCTGGTTTCTTCAATAAAAAATCAAAGGAGAGAACCTGAAACCTTTATCAACCAACTTTTCATACCCAAAAAGAAAACAACCAAGTCCCATAAAGTATACAGAGTCAGATTTCAACTCAACAAAGGAAGGCTTGGATCTCACATCAGAATCACAGGCAACAAACTAAATCTACATTCCCAGATCACAACAACAACAACAACAACAACAACGCAATATAAAAACTCTAGTAATATATCCCTGCCAAACAGCATCATTCTTGTAGAGGAGTTCTACAATGAGAACTTCATAGAGATAACCCAGGACACAGAATTTAAAAATATCATAATAAATATGATCAAAGAACTTCAGGGATTTAAAGAACACACCAGCAAACAAATCAAAGGATTAAAAGAAGATAGGGATAAAATTCTGACTGAATTAACAAAATATTGAAGAAAACTCAGACTGGAATAAAAAAGGAAGCTAGAAGCTCAATAATCTAATTTGAAATGATGGGAGAAACCCTTACCAATAGAATGAATGAAATGGGAAATAGAATACCAAGACTGGATGATAAAGTGAAGAATTGGAGCACTGAAGCAAAGAATATGAAAAAATTTAGAAGATACAACACAGGAATTGAATATGCAGGAAACTTTGAATACCATGAAAAGACCAAATTTACACATCATAGGCAAAAGAGGAAGAAGAAGAATCTCAGGATAATGGTATTGACGAGGTATTCAAATGGTGTAGAAGAAAATTTCCCAAAATTAAAGAAAGACATGCACATACAAATGCAAGAAACACATGGAATACCAAATAGACAAGACCATAAAAGAAACTCACCATGGCATTTCATAGTAAAAATAGTAAAAACATAGGACAAAGAGAAAATAATGAAAGCTTACACTGAAGGCTGGCACTTACAGCCAAGGAAAGCACTATGCAAGCAGTCAAGGGAGAGCATCAATTGATAGTTCAACACCAGCTTCATGACCAAATAACCACATCAGTGATGCACACAGCATTTGACACATATACAGTGGTAGCACTTTTATCTTGGGGCTAATAAATGACTACCTAATTGGTCTTACAGCCCACTCAATGGGAGGAAACTCATATGTGGTACTTTAATCATAACCAAATATACATGGCTGAAGAAGTCATACATCTTAGAAAAATCCCCAAAGCTGTCACATCCCTAGACTAATGTAACTTCTTACTAAGTGCAAAATATGGACGTTTCTATGTATCTGTGTATCTATGTATCTATGTATCTATCATCTATCTACATACATTTAAGTATACCAGTGACTACTCATCAAAGAAACTTCTGTTGCACCAGAGACTACTATAGGGTGCCACAACTGACCATACGCAGACATTGCCCATGAATTGCAGCACATCTACTATGCAACCTCTACACACAACAACATGGACTCTTTCAATTCTCATCAATGAAGCTCCCTCATGCAGCAGAGTGCCAGGAACAAAAAAAAGATCATAAATACCCAAAGAATGGAGATTAGGAAACTGCAGAGTTTGGCCTTTGGACAGAGATCTATATTAAGTTTCACTCATCCAAGTCTCAGGGACTGTCTTGGAAGTGTGGGCAGAAAGATTGTAAGAGCCAATGAGGTGGTACATAACCATACAGAAATAGAATCCTGCAAGCTCCTGGCACCCTGCTCACATGAACCTACAGTAATGATGTTGGGATGCTCAAGACACATGCAAATTCAAGCAGACAAACACCTAGTATGGATCTGTGGAAATGGGTAGCAGACACCAAACTGTGCTGAAGAATTATTGGTAACTAAATACTGTTGGGTGAGGATAAACTAATCTTCCTCAAGAGTGGGACTCCCGATGTGCTAGCTAGACCTAAGTGGATGAAATTGCACAGAAGAACATTTGGGGACATTGACTTGACAAATAGTCAACACAGCTGAAAGAATTATGGATTCCTGTTGCTATCGGGAGATACCAGTGTAGAAGGGCGTATGAAGATGAGTAAGATTGATTGAGATCTTCTGTATGAAATACACAATTTAAAAAAAAGATATATACACTCATATGCCTGGAACCCATAATTAAGAAGGGCATAATTGTTCTGTACACATGTGCTGTGGCACACATCACCCCACAACGCACAAAACAAATAGATGTAAAAAATAATGAAATATTGCTGTCCAAAGATAGTCGTTACTGTTTGTTCTTTCTTTTGTAGTGCCACAGTATGTGTTTGTTCTTAATCTTCAGTAATTTGTCAATAGGTGTCTGTGTTTAATTCTGATTGACTATGTAAAGGACAGCTAGTCACTTGCTGTTTTCAGTTTTAACAGGTTTCTGAGGTTTTTTTTTTTTTTCTGGAAATTCAGTTTATCAAACTTCATTAAAACTTAAAACAAACTAAGCAACATGTGCCCTGCAATATTTTACAAGATTTTATTCTCTGATGGGAATTCACACTTTCTCATCCTGTTTGTGTGATGCCATTTTAATTACATGTCACTGTCTAAGCAATGGGTCAGTGAGTGATTATGCCCATGGGATCATTTGGCACATGATTGAGGCGGACAGAAGGAGATTTCACATTTGTTATGACTCACTGAGGCACTAAAAATGACATTCTTGAGCAAGGACTACATTATCGTCAACTTGTCAGTCTAACTAATTCCTAGTCCATCACAAGAGTTTTCTTGACAGCACACTAGGGAGTAGAATTACACTCTGTTCAGAAGGTCAACAGTCCGAGTTAAAGAAAGGTTAAGAAATGGGGTGTGGAGCATGCAGTTTCATGGGAACAAACCTAACTTGTGAACTTATTGTTGCCCATAGGGAATAGCTGCATCCATAATAATGAGAAAAGGAGAGGAATAAGAGAAAAATTAAAATGCACTAGGCATAACATTCATATTCTTTCATCCTTTAGGTAAAGTTTTCCCAGTGATATTTGGTATACGAATTCCAAATATGTTAAGTAAATGTGTTAAGTAAATGTGTCTTTTGTTTTTACCTGAACAAAAACATTACCCATGTGTTTTGCATGTGTTGACATGATGAGTAGATTGACGTTTTTACTTTTCATAGTGAATCTAACTGTCTAAGCTAACATGAGGCTCTCAGAGACTAAGAAAACCAACTTATCCCAGCTCTCAGGAAGCAAAGGTAGGCAGAACTCTATGAGTTTAAGGTCAGCTTTACTCTATATAGTGAATTCTAAACAGTCTGGGACTAGAGAGACCATGTCAAAAAAACCTGAGAAAGAAAGTCAACTCAAATACATCACATTCTTACAGTCTCCAGAATAATGAGATGGAAAGTATATAAAATTTTGTAAAGTTTTTGCTAAGTCACCATTAAACTATTATACCTTCAAACAAATGTTTTCAAAAATCATGTTATGAACTATAGGGAAACAAAGATAATGAGAGAAAAAATGAGTTTTTCAAATGATAGAAGAAAAATACATGAATTTATAAAAAATGTTATCTATTACTCTTGTGACTTGGAGTAGCAGTGGTCATGGTGGAGAGCTCATAACTGAATCCATTGTCAATATGTTACTAATAATGGGTTCATAGTGGAAGTGTAACAAATGCTAACTTCAAACATTTTGTATTGATTACACATATCCAATAGGAGTTTTGAAAGAATTTGGAGAAGAATCATATATGCCTGAAATATAAGTAAAATTATATTAATCTAAACATTTGTTAACTTCTGAAATTAAGTGCATAGACCTACGTGTTCTATTTATTTTCATGGGTTCTGGGGAACTAGACTCAGATCCTCTTGTTTGTACAGCAAGGTCTTCACAAACTGAGCCATGTCGTGACTCCCGTTTCTTCACGTTTAACCACATGCATATGTATGCACTTCAAATTCTTAACTTCATGAACTGTTTAAAACCCAACCGTAATCTCTTGACCACTAAGGCATTTACTTACTTATGGATGAATTTATCCCTGATAAATATATAGATTACATTATTAAATATCAATTTTCCACAGAAACATTAGAACCCTTATGTAGATACAGATGAAAAAAGAATATTTCTAGTCATTCATATTATCTTATATTTGGATAATTTAGTATTATATCAGTAAAGTGTTGAATGAAATAATTTTATTTTCTTGATGTTGTATTTGTTGTAATAGGTACATAGGCATATTTTTCCATAACTCAGAAAGTGTTTGCTGTGCTAATGATAAATTATACACATAAATAATAGTTTACCATAGAAATTAGTTTTCAGATGAAAATTGCTTAAATACACCTGCTTGCCTGTTCTTTGAACACTGTGGTGTGATTTAAAGTTGTAATTCAATTTGTCATGTTCTGATTTCCTAAACATGCCTGACCTTGAAATGTCACTTTCAGAATGATGATTAAAGAAGCAAGCATGCTCTTCTGCAGTAAAGAAGTACTGAGGAACTGGTCTTTGCTATACCACTGCAAAGCAAACTGTTGCTAAAGGACAATGCCTGTCCCTCAGTAATAAAGCTGCTCCTGAATGCAATACATCAAAACCCAACACGCTTCCTTTCCATCAGTGTCCACCTTCCCGTTTATATTTCTGACTGTGTTTATCATTTGCTGTTATATTTTCTGAGATTCAGGAAGTTAGGTTACAGTTTGTCTAGGTGAGAAAGATTATTTTAAGGACTATAAATGACCGTGTTTGTATAAGAACCTCAAAAGGGTATTGTATAACTTCTCAGGTCATTTTTAGAAATATACTCTAGAGTAGCTTATTGACAATTCTTGAATAAATAATACTGTAGAGTTCTAAGTGTAGAAAGGATTTCAGACACCGTGCCTTTCTGAGTGTGGCATGTGAAATTTTATATCATTCCTCTGTAATAATTGCTGGTGACTTCTAGTGAATTTATTCCTGGTAGGCAGCCTCTTCCACTTTAGAACATTTCTGTTTTTTTTTTTTCATGTGGTAGAAAGTGTTTTTTAATTATTTTTATTTATCCAATCAAAAGTTATCTGATATGGCTTCAGATAGGTCTTTACTACTTATGTTCACATGTGTAACCTCTTCTAAAATTAATGTATTGAGACCTCTTTCTAACATCCCATTTAATAAATAACTATATATTTTCATAATCTCAATACTTCTATTATTGCTTTTGTTGTTTGTTATATTTTGTTAATAAAGCCACCACAGATAACTAAAATGTAAAGACAATGCGTAGCTTTATATCCATATGGTAACTTTTTGTAGACCTTAATAATGGGCAAGATTCTTTACTGCTTGAGACCTTGTAAATATTATACAATATCACACATTCACGTTCAAATATAGCTCCTTCCCTCAGCTACATTCTTAAGTATATTGTCTAATGAAAAGTTTCAGAAGAGAGGAAATGAGGGTTATTTATATTTCTATTGAACAGGAGCCTGAGTCTCTTTAATCCACATGTTCCGTTTCAACTGAACTATGAAACCAAAGATCCCACTTAGGAAGGATGAAAAGCATCTAGGGCAAAAAGTGAAAGACTTTCTTATGAATGTAGTTCTAAGGTTTTTTCAACATTTTATCATGATATCAACATGAATATGTTTTGCCACATCTTGTGAATTTGAACAGAAATTTCTAGTACGAAAGATACTCATTTGTATTAAATTGTGATTTGTCCTTTGACTTGTTAATCACATGTCTGACATAATAATATACTTTACCATAAACAAAGACATTGTATTTTATGATTTTTATAAGCATCAGACTCAGGATACCAATAACCACACATGCCTACTATCTCATAATCTGACTTGTGTATATTTTATCAATCATTTTGTGGCACATGGATCCACAACTAAGTTGCTCATCACATTTCCTGCTCATATCATGGTCTTAATATAATTTGATGAATTTAGATCCCCTCCCCTATTCACACTTCCCCTTACTGCACTCACCCAATAAATTGAATATATATGCATCAGTGTGCGCATGTGTGTGTGTGTGTGTGTGTGTGAGAGAGAGAGAGAGAGAGAGAGAGAGAGAGAGAGAGAGAGAGAGAGAGATATGGCCCATATTTGCCATAGGATATCCTCAAGTTTTGGTTTATGTGACTTTGGACTGTTTCTAGATTCAGAAGCTGCACTGTGTTTTTTGCTACATCATGTTGGGTGGTCTACTATATTCAGTGTTTTATGTAATACTTTGATTAAGTTAGCAGATGTCAGGTTTACTCAATATAAGTCATTGCTTTTCTCTTTCTGGACAGTTACTTTGAATGTATTAAAATATTCCCTACATTAGAAACTGAATTAATTAAGTAAGCATGGATGCATAATTTCCTTTTAGATTTAATAGATTTTGATTTTTTATTATGTTATTTTTGCTTGACTCAGTTCTTTTTAGAAAAAAAGTCTTTCCTGTTTTCTTTCAGTACCTAGAGCCTCACTCATACTAGGCAAACACCCTTATGACAAATCTGTATCTCTTATTCCTTGAACATGTTTTCACTGCTTGTGTTAGTCTGGTTTCCATTGCTTGAGCATGAGAAAATCAGCTTGAAGTAAGAAGATATTTTGGCTCATGGTTTCACAAGTTTCAATTCATGGTCAGCTGACTGCATTGCTGTAACATTATTGTGAGACAGAAGATGGTCATAGCTTTGTAAGTCTTTGTGAAAGGATGCAACTTACCTCCTTCATGGTGGCCAGGAAGAAGATCCAGATATACCCTTTAAAGGCACACTAGGGTGACTTGCTTCCTTAAATTAGGCCCTGTCTACTGAAGTTTCCTCCACCTCCCAGCCATGTCATCAGCTAGTTACCAAGCTTTAGGCAAGTGAAATTTTCAACTACTTTCCAAACTCTTATACTTTAGCACTTTCTTTCTCTTTAAAGTGCTTTCTCTTTAGCACTTTACAGCGTTTTAACATTAGCAGATACTCTAAATTTACCTTGTGTTTCTGTCCTTCAACACTAAAATCAAGTATTTCTCAAAGAAGCTTTTGTTCTTTTCATGAGAAATTGTGTTTAGAAGTTAACACTCAACTCTAGGTGTCTGCATCAATGACATGTCCTCTCGGGGTGAATTAAGGGGTAGAAGTGTGCATACATGTATTCACACGCAAATAAATGTAAAGAGACACTATGAGTATTTTTACATATAGATAATGTAAAGCACTGATGCACTCATGTCTAATACACAGTTTTTAAGTTATTAGCCCAAATATTTAATTCATGCTGTGCTTTGGTTCTAATAACCATTGGTTTGGTTCCCATGCCATCTCATCTCATATTCCATCAGCTGAGCTCCTCTGTGCTATACTAAGCTATCCACGGCATGGGTATCCTATGCTTCACTGGCTTGAGGGAGCCTTTCTTCACCTGTTGAGCAAAGAACACTGGGAACTGCAGCTTGAACTCCCCACTTAGCTCTGCACTGCTGACTTACTCTACCTCCTTAATAGCTTTGGCCCAAATACTGCAGGAAAGAAAGGTGAAAGGAAGCAAGAAGACTAAAAGAAGTTTGTATTTAGTAGACTTTAATTAATAGCTTACATGTAACACACCGCATTTCTCCACCATAATTTATTCATTGCTCCATTTTACTCAGTTATTCAACAGAACTGGAAAAGTACTGACTTTGGAATTCTGGAAAACCTAACAGGAACAGTGTCTTGGCAAGTGGAGTTGGAGGCTTTCTGCAATTCAACATTTTCTAGCATTTCTTATTGGGGAGTACACATATACAATATTCATTTTTGAAAACAGTGTTAAATTAGACATATGGTTATTTCAAAGGAAAATGATGCTGCAAAGGTAAAATTCTGCAATACAGTCTATGTATCATTAACTGTCCAAGTGACTATGCCAAGAACACGGCTATACTTAAGATATGCTCTGCCTTTCTGCATTATATGTCCTCAGTAATTAGAGCTTAGAGCCTTTGGCTCATAAAATTAAGAAGCTGGTAATTCTGACATGAATTTGTAATGCCTCCTTCCATGCCAGCTTGTTTTCTACATAAGTTATATTGTTTTCCATTGAATTGAAGTAAAACCACTGAAATATAGAAAAAAGTCTTGATGAATGAAAGCAATCATTAAATTTACATTAAATATATACAAAGGACCAATTTAACAACTAAAGACCTGTTTTCCAAAATGACAAATTGCCAGTAGTTTTCCTTTTCATATTTATTCTATTTTCTTTTATCCTCTCCCTTCTTTCATTTTTTTTTCTTCTGTCCTAGTGGTGTGGATGGCTGTTCTGTTCCTGTCCCATATTTGATAATGTGAAAATAAGATGGATAGATACTTAAGACCAGGAGGATTACTCAGAGGAAAAAGGGCAGGGTTGCCAAGCCTGATGATAAGCAGAGTTTAATTCCCAGTACCCACATGGTGAAAGGAGGGAACAAACTCCAACAATTAGTCCTCTGATGTCACACGTGTGTGCCCATGCATATGTACATACAGACGTGCACATGATGCACTAATAAAATATTAGTACAAGACTTACAGATACCTAGAACTACCTTTCATTAAATAGATTCCTGGGTCAGTTTCTCCAGGTGCACAGAGACGGGCAGGGATGTCAGTAATAATACAGGTATGCATCAAACTAGGCTTGTGGTACAGACACACATCTGGCCAGTTCAGTGCATTTACCCCAAGTTATCTTTAATTTTCAGGTGACGGTTCTTATGATACCAAATCTTTGAGATACCAAGTTTTGAGACTAAGTTGGAGATAGTTTGAAGCTATGTATATTCCTAATATTTGGAAGATGACTCATAATATTTGGAAGATGATTCATTGAATATACATTGATATAACCAGTGGTTTGGATGGATGTCATAAGTAAGAATTTGTAATGTGTCTCAGCATATGTCTCAATAATTGTGACTAAGATTGAATCAGTCTTCAAATTTACTATTGCAAGATCTTTTGGTTCATTTTCAGTTCATAAGGATGCATTTTCCTTTACATAAAACGAAGAAAGAAATGATCATAGCAATGTAATGACATAATTGTTAAGTCTCATGAATTTTATTTTTACTGACAAGGTAATGCTCAAGGAATGATTGATCTCATTTTCATATATGTAAAATTATAAATGCTATGCTATATTATAAATGCTAAAATAGTTTCCATGTATTATTCATAGTCACACAACTAATTAATGGAACTGTGATTCTTAATCAATTCTATCCACCTCAAACAACTGTGAACTTCACTGGGTGAACATATCAAAATTTACTGAAGATTCTCCATCTTTTATTGACTTACACACTACAGTGTATGTGTGTGTGTGTGTGTGTGTAGGTGAATACATTCGTGTTCATAGTTTTGAACTTAAAGGATTTTATTGATTAGAAATAAAATTTATGTTTTTTATACAAATATCAAAAATATAAAATATTGATAAAAATAAAATTTACTACTTAGGGAAAAATACTTTCTGCTGTCTTGATGCAGATCTATCTTGATGGACAGTTTTATAAATACTAAATGTATGGCACAGATATTGATGAACAACCTTATATCATTAGAATTATATAATACATTATTTTCTATATCAACAGAAAATATATAATGTCTATAATTCTAAATAAATACAGTATTACCTAAAGTTTTTATAATGGTTTTCTCAAATATCATTTTCAAAATGTCATATTTTCTTACTTACTTTATGGGTAATGCCTAAGGTATTCTTATAATCACTTTCATTTACTATACAAGGATGTTTTGTGATTTTACTTAAAACAGTACTATATTATGAAGGTAAAAATGAATTAAATTGAACATTTTATTAATCACTTCCTGACCTGTGAAGATGAATTAAATGAATTAAAATTATTTGCATGTCACCTCTCAAGGTCTTTTTCTTTTGCGACATGGAAACCTTTTGTTTTTCATTGTAATATGGGAAAAATGCATGCTATTTATTCTTATAGAAAAATTACTCATTTTTAAATGTTCCACTTATGTAAAATGTTATTAAAATTGTGTATTCTGTGGCTTATTTTTCTTAAATTGTCTTTACACTTCAGTGCTATGCATGAGAAATCTCCTTTTAAGTTTTTGATTAGGGATCCTAGGGACTCTTAAAACAGTGTAGTTTTATTGCCATTTCTCCTGGTTGCTTCACAGAACTTGAAGTTAAAACCATATTGTTGAAGACACCACGCACTTGATTGGAGAAATCAAGCTAGAAGTGACTTTGAAGCCTCCTTCCTGAGGACTAGCTCTCATAATATAGGAAAGTATACAAACTGCTAAGGGAGAAAATCAATCAACAGTTCCACTCAGTTGTAAAGACTATGAACCCAAACAATGACTGGCCCAGCAGAATAGTCCCAATGGAGCAATAGTGGCATTTTTTTTTAATCTTGGGGGAAGCAAACATCTTTATAATTGGATTTAAGGCCCATTCAATATGCAGGAATTCCCTTCTGTTGCTAAATATATAGTCGAGTATCTGTGCCTGGAAAAATTATAAATACCAGAGGAGAATTTACTACTGCTATTTTTTTAAATCAATATAATTTCTAACTGTATCCTAAGTACTTATCCTTATACCCACAGGTAAATGTAGCTCTCTGCCCTTTCCAATTTTTTTTAAATTGAGCTGTGTATTTCACATAGAAGATCTAAAACAATCTTAATCATCTTTGTAACCCTTTCTCCACTGGTGTTCCCCCACAGTCCCCCAACTGAAATCCATATATTCTTTCATCTATGTTGAGGTCTACTGTGTTAAGTTAGTGTTGCCAAAAGTTTCTCACCTCAGGTTCATCCAATAAGATCTGGTCAGCATATCCCATATTTGGAGTCCGTCACTTTAGGAGGACTAGTTCATCCTAACCCAATAGTAATCAGTTGCTAATATGTCTTCAGCAAAGTTTGGAGTCTGCTACCCATTTCCCTAGTTCCATGCTGGGATTTTGTCTGCTTTAGTTTGCATGGGTCTTGAGCATGGCAAAACTATTGCCCATGCCTATGTGGCACAGCTACAATGCAACCTCTACACCAAAGGCTTACACAACATGGGACAAGAGTAAAGAGGACCCGAATGAATCTCTCAACTTTCATTAGTGAAACTTCCTCATGCAACAGAGGGCCAGTAACACAAAATGTCACAAATGGCCAAAGAATGGAGATTAGAAATCTGTAGAGTATGGGTCCCTGGACAGGACTACTATATTAATTTTCACTTACCCAAAGCTCAGGGGCCATTGTGGAAGAGGGACAGAGAGAGTATAAAAGCCAGCGCCGGGGTGCATGACCATGTGGAAAAAGAATCCTACAGGCTCCTGGAACCCTGATTATATGAACCTACAGCAATTTGGCATGCTGTGTTTGTTTGTTTGTTTCAGAAAACTCCTTGGGTACTCTTTCTTTCATAAGTTGGAAGCCTAGCCTGGTTGGCTCTGGCCCTGAGGTACTCTTACCATTAAACAAGTGTATATCTGGAGGCCTCCCCTTAGTGCTTCATCTCCTATCAAAGCAATCTTCTCTTCCATGACACTGACTGTCTTTGCTCCAACATTATTAAACTTCAGAGTGTTCTTTTTCTCTCCAAACTGTACATTTTGTATTTCTTTCTGCCTTCTTTTTCACTGTAGATTTCTGTAGTAGTCACCATTAATATCCGCACCACCAATTTGATGTAAAGTCGTCTTGAAATTTCCTCCACCAAAGAAATTTTTCCATTACTTTTAAATTTAGCCTCAGGCAAGTTCTTGGGCAGATGGAAGCTCAGTATTTTGACAAAATGTCTCAGTTGTCATGTAGGTCCTGTGCCTCTCAATGTCTGGAACATTTGGGACTAGGACTTTACTAAAGTAGCATATTAAATTCGGTTATAGCAGTAAACGAAATTTCTAAACCGAACTTCCAGTGTCTTACCCATCCCTCCCAAAACAGCAAGGTCATGTTCTTCACAGAAACAGAGTCTCTGCAGCAACTTCTGTATTGGTTACCATTCTGTTGCTGTGATAAAACTCCATGATCAAAGTAGCATAGAAGGAAGAGTTTGTTTGTAGGACTTATAGTTACAAAAATATGAGAGTCCATCATGGTGGGGAGCCACAGTGACACAGGAGGCCAGCACCGAAAACTGAGCAATCATGTCTTCAGTCAGACACAGGAAGCAGACAGAATTGAAAAGCAACAAGAATTGTGACTAATAAAAGGTATTTTTAATTGTCTTTATTTTTATCCCATGTGTATGAGTGTTTTGCATTCATGTGTATAAGTGCACCCATGTGAACCATGCCCGTGCAGACTAGAAAAAGGGTGTGTCAGATTCCTGGGAACTTGAATTACAGACAATTATTAACCACCATATGGGTTCTGGAAATCAAACCTGGGTCCTCTTCAAGAGCACTCAAATGCTGATTTTAACCGCTGATCCATCTCTGCAGCCCTAAAAAATAGTATTTTAGAAATAAGAACTTTAATTAGATATATGGAGACAATATAGCCCAAACAACTGGAAAGCCAAGAAATTAGTCATGATTCAATAAAATGAAAATTGGCCATGATGTTAGAAAGGGCCACTTTAAAAGGTAAATCTGTCCAATTAGGTGTACAAATAAATCTGATAATAAATTAAATTATGAAAACCATCAAGTTATTGAATAATAAGGAAAACAAATAAAGCTCCTTTCTAGTGATTTAAAATTTCAACAGAGATAATCCAGTGTGTTCACAGTGTGAGCAAAGCCTTTGAAACTTTATGAGACTTTGCTTGAAACAAAGAAATATTTTGAAATGACACTGTGAAATGCTTATTGTATTTTAACTTAAAGTCTTTGTGACCTATTTTATGCACAGAACTATGACTGAAATAAAATAAATAAATAAATAATGCAAGAGCTTCAAGGTAGCAAGAATTACTGATAATTTTTCTGTCTTTAATTTTCATGTGTGTGTTTTCAGTTTCAACATTAACATTATAAACTTTAAATAATCAAGTGAAATTTTTTGAAATGTGTCACTAGTGTTATGAAATAATTAAGAATAATTTCCGATGTCTCTAAGATTTTAATATAATTGTTGTTTGGAATATTGAGCTAGGACTTCATGTATATTAAATTGCTGCTGTATACCTACTATAAACTATCTGCACTTATAAGATGATGACTAGGTCATCCTGACTCAGCAGTAGGATGCAGAGTTATATGTCCCATATCTATCATTGTTTCTGGCTGTGTTTATATGTTTCTAGAACAGAACAGAATTTGAATTTATGGACTGAATAAAGCAGATGATCTTTTTAATGGGATGGACATCATCCTGTCCACTGAATACCTGAAACAAGGTTCATGTAGGCTGGATTGACCCTTGTTCTGATATACAGCTTGTACTATGGCAGTCTTCTCAGACTCTGCCATATCTGTTCTCAGAGCTTTCACACTGGAAAGACAATCTCTACCACTGGCTTCAGTGCTTAGACCTTCTAATTACATTGCCAATTTCTTTGGGTGACAGATCCCAGCTTCTATCATCTTGTGAGCTTCATATGCCTCATATCTCTTTACACACATTGAGAGAAAGACAGAGAGAAAGAGAGAGAGAGAGAGAGAGAGAGAGAGAGAGAGAGAGAGAGAGAGAGAGGAGAGAGAATTACTGTCTCTTTTCTGGAGAAAACCAACTACCATAATTATTACTTGTTAAATATGTCCTGAGAGCTAGAAAGTGTATAGGAAAATATGATATTGAAAGAGAATTACCTGCATGATCTTAGTACACACTTCTAATTCTTTTGGCTTAATTCAAAATAGTTTTAATTTCTCTCTTCTAGCATTAAATTGTCATTGCCTTGCCATTCTGACTTTTATTTTCCCAGGACTATAGTGCATTCACCATATTCCTGTCAAGCTCACGTTTTTAACATATGAGACTGAATCTCTTACTCATATTGCCTGTGAGGCAAAAGCCAAATTGCTGAGCAGTGCATTCTCAGCTGTCCACAGGATTCCATCTCCCCCTGCTTTTCACTTCTGTAGAACATTAATCATCAACCCTCTGATGCACACACTGCAACACTGTTTCCATATCCCATTTCCTCATTCTCCCTTGACTCCCTTAGTGAGGATCAATTTTCCATTGGTTCCACAGAGTAATTATGGCCTTCTCTATGAAGTTCTCTTTTTCCATCCCAGCATTATTAATTTTCTCTTTTTGGTTCTCTCTATTAATTTGTTTATTGCAATTATTTATTCTCTTAAGAGAGCTTAAGACTCTTTTGAAGAAGAATAGTGTTTCATCATTTTGTATTCTCAGGAACTATCACATGTGGCTATTACTGAATAAAAGAATGAATGGGGAACCAATAAAGCTTAAAACCCAATAAATTAGCAATAAAAATATTCTATAATAGAAGATATTATATATAATTTGGTGGAAAACAAACATGTTCTGAATGCTACTTGAAGAACAGTTGATTTAATAATTTTGGAAGAAATACCCTGGTGTCTGTATTTTTGTTCAGTTGGGCATCTCTTTTCAATTAAAACATCATTAGGAAGTAATTTATTCCTTTCAGTGGAGTTTAGTATAACCCTCCTATGGCAAAAGAATGTAGAATACTAATTAGGACTCTTCCTACACTCCTTGTTGTTAAGCAGAGGGAGCCAGTGTTTTCTAGTTTACAAGAGAAAGTGGAAGCATTTAACAACAGAATGATTAAATTGTAATGATATAAATCATCATTTAAATACATAGACCAAGCTAAGGATTTTCTGATTTAATTTTTTTCTTTTTAATTTATAAAGTTGCAATCCAGAAGCAAGTTGACGAATATTTTGGCATTCTGGGGATAGTACAAGGAAACAGAGTAGAGGCTAGGAAAAGAGAATTTCTGAAACCAGCAGGAAGCTGAAACTTCTTTACCATTTGCCAAACTCCTTTAACAATTATTGAACACTACTTTCTAACTGGGAAATGACAGCTATCTCTAACAAAATAATCTAACATGCATCAGAGAGTTAAAAATCTCATAAAGATGATGTTATATTTTTAAATTGAGGGGTTTTCCCCAGTCAGTGCCATGTTGATGAATTTGTGTCCTCAGGGATTCTGGTTTCTCCATAGTGGTTAGTATGCCTGAATTCCACTAGCTTTGTTTAGATAATTAGAGTACATATGAAAATAAGCACACACATAAAAACACTGAAAGGACAGAACGCATTTCATTTTGTATTCTTTACACTCAAAGGTAGGAAATTTTCGTACAAGAAATTTTATTAACAAAGAACCAGCATAACTCAGGAGATGGGCATAGTAAACCCCTGGCTGTAGGTGAGCAGCACTTTCCTGATATTGATTTTACTTCAGTCTTTGGAGTAGACAAATTTTCAAAGGAGTCGAAGACATTCTGGGAGACTATATTACTATTATTATTACTACTGAAAAATTTCTATATACATATTTTGACATCTTAACACAACTTGGAGCATGCTATTAATATGCAGCCTAATTGGTTCAAAGATCCACCCCTTATGCATCACAGACAGACATCACTCTTTCTCCATAATCATCCCAAATCCAGCAGCAAAACAACTGGGACTAACACTTGAACTGGTGAAAATTCAGTCAATCTTCAACAGATCATTTCCCTGGAAGCACTACCTAAGCCTTCCCCATGCTGCTCTTATCGTCGTCTTGTCACAACTTTGATGTTTTCGGTTGGGGTTCAGTGTTGGGTAGTATGGCTTGCCTCCTTTCTCAAGGATAATGGCTCTTGTCTGTAAGAATGGCTTTCTCCTGATCCCCCCATTTGTCCTTTATAAAGATGTATCTGACTTACAATTTTGTTAAAAAAATACCATAATTAAAATTAGAATAGGCTTTTTAAGGATACCTGTGCTACACTACATGCCGTTTGACGGGAAGGACTTAACCTAGTATTTGCAGAAATGACCAAAGTCAGTGCTGAATGTCTGAAATGGCTACACTGGTAAAATTATAATATGTACTTCATTTATAGTGAAGGGCATGGTCTCAAAATTAACAATGTTATGAGAAAAGCGAAATCATTTCTTTCATAGAAATGAGAAAATCATTTTATGAGAAGTTTGCTAGATGAGGACAGGCAAAGAAATAAAGCACAGATGACTCAAGTATAATACATGCATATTGGATTCCAGCAGGTAGCAACATTTGCCAGCCCTTTCACTGAATGGAGAGAATGGCCTGGCTCTGGCCAAGCACAAGATGTTGGCATCTTATTGCTGTTGGTGATGCTAATGATTGTATATGAATGCAGGTGTTTTAAAACCGTCTCAAGACATCATTACATTTATTGTGGGTCCCAATGATTTTTCTTTTCCATTAATTCTATTTCATCAATAATTACATTAGAAATAAAAATAAAAAATAAAAAATTTACATTAGAAAAAAAAGGGTTTAATATAAAGGAAGCTTTATATTAAAATAAATGATAAGGAGTTACCCTCAAAATAAATGACACAAGTTTTGAGAAAAATTACCTTATTTTTTTCAAGTAGAAAAGCACTGTTTTGAAGTTCTATTAATCTTCATATTTGGCTGAAATTATTCTCATGCTCTCTTTACATTCAGTCTTTTGCAATGTGCTGTTCTGGTTGAAGTGTATAAAAGACATCTGGCCTTACTCAGATAAGTAATTACAGAAAGGAATATTTCAGAACATTCAGAGCTGCTTTTATTTGTACTTCACAAAATCTTGACAAGTGATATTTTTAAATGTAAAATATAAAATAAAAATGTACCAATGAACTTGTTGAATTCTATGACATGAAAACCTATTAGTCTTCCTTGTATTAAAAATTAATAAATGAAAGTTTTTGTTGTCATAAATTGATAATTTGAAGATTAGGGTTGTACCTCAGTTGGAGAGGGCTAGCCTGACACACAGGGCACAACAAGTTTAATCCTCAGTAGTACCAAAAATTAAAATGAAAAAAAAATTAGTAAGTTAAAAATTATTAGTTCAATGACTTATGATTGTCTTCAGAATCCTGACAGGTGTTCATGAAGAATACTTTAAAAACCTTATTTTATACAATATACTCATCCACCAAACATGCTAATAATTAAGTCTTGTTGTATAAACTAAAATTAAAAACTAAAATATTGTGATAAATGAAGTAGATTTTAATGCTAATAAAGATAATAAAAATCTAGAATACAAAAAAATCACCACACACACAGATACAACACACACGCACACACACACACACACACACGCATAGCAAACAAAGTCTTTCTTGAAGTTAGGAAAAAATTAATTTAAAAAATGTAAGGGCTTAAGTTTTGGTCAGTAGGGATTGTACACTATGATCATTTGAATTCTCTTTAGTAAATACTCAAAAATATTTTTGAATAACTAACTAGATAAATTTATTCTGTTTGGTACATGTTAGAAGACTAGACATTTTTAGAAACCAATTCCTTCACAGAAACAAAAGTTGGTGTTAGGCAGGGGTCTGACCCAGAGCTATTCTTATGATCTTCTGGATGGCTATATTCTAAGTTCTTTGGAGTGTCTGTGATGATTGGGGAAGAATGGATTGGAAGGTAGTTTTGAAGCATATAGTTTGCGTTTGCTATTGTTTCAATGGTCTTTTTTTTTTTTTTTTTTTGGACTGAAAAAGAAATTGTCCCTAAAATTTCTTTTCCCTTGGAAGAGTCTTCACAATTTGTTTTATTTTATTTCTTTCGAGACAGTCTTATGTAGGTCACATTGGCCTGGAACCTTCTAGGCAGTCAAAGATGACCCCAACCGCTTAGATTCTGAGATTAGAATCTTATGCCATCCCATTCAGTTTTCTCAATAACCTCCAACTTCTTTTTTTATTGAATTTTTTTTTCAGTTTCATTCTTGAGTACAGTTTTTATACCATTCCTACCCATTTCTGTCTTCCCCCCATCTCCTCCTGGTCCCTCTCAGGTCCATGACCTCTTCTATAATTAAGATAGACACAAAAATCTATCTATATATCTATCTCTATCTATCTATCATCTGTCTCTCTATCTTTATATCTATCCCTTCACCATCCTCCTCCTCTTCATCATCATCATCATCATTATCATCTATCTAATCTCCTATTGAGTCCATTCAGTGCTCTTTTGTGTAGGATTGATGACTTGGGATTGCATATCATATCAGGAGACACATCCCTGGAGAAGACTGATATTCCCTCCCTCAAGTTATTGATTGCATGTGGTTCTTCTAGGAGAGGGATCTTGTGAGCTTTGCCCTATCAGCATTTGCTAGTTGACTGGTATTGTGATTATGCAAGTCGTTTTGAGGCAACTTTATTGTTAGGATTTTATGGGTGCATTATTCTTCACATGTCTAAAAGACACCTATTTTACAGCAGGTCTCCTGGTCCTCTGACTCTTATGATCTTTCTGCCTCTTCTTCCACAGTGCTGTCTGAGCCTTAGGTTGCTATTAGTTATATCACTTGGGATTGGGCATACATGGACACTTATTCTCTGCATTTTAACTAGTTGTGATTATCTATAGTAGTGTCTCTCTGTTGCAAAAGAAACTTCTTTGATGAGAGGTGAGAACTATACTTATCTGTGAATATAAGAATAAATATTTAGAATACAGTTAAAATACATTTCTTTTAGCCAAATGGCACTAGATGGTTTTCCTGTAGAGTCTAGAACTTCTCCAGATGTGGGTACCTCACTATGTTTACAGTATCAGGAAGGAATTCCACCTCCTATTCAGAAGACTTTAAGTCCAAATTCATAGCTGTTCATTACCAAGATAAAAATGCCATTATCTCACCATTGGAGATACCCTGCCAGGCTGGTCATTATAATGGTTCATAGACTTTACATTTGAGTCATTCTATTGATTAATTTTCTCCCTTGGCAGCCTACAATGCACCTTCTAATACTTTGAGAGCTAGTCCTTAAGGACAAGCCTTCCAGGTCAGTTCTAGCTTGATTTCTCCAAGTCTTGTATCTGAAGTATGTGGTATGTTCAGGAATAGAGTTCAGGTTCAAAGAGATATTCTCTTTTGTTTATCTATATAAAAGTAATCCACATGTCATCTGGGGGTCCCTATCTGCTCCTTAGAGATACAAAGTACCTTGAGTCTCCTCATACCATAAATTATGACAGACCAGAATTTCCATTAGGATTGATTCAAATTCTCAGGAAGCTTAAGTATCATGTCATTTTTGCCCCTGTGTATGTTTATATTCCCTATATGTATGTATATGGATTGGAAGCAGGAGAATCACAAGTTTGAGATTATTCTGAATTAAGTAGTTTCAACTAGCCCATTTTACCATTCTACACAGCAAGAAATCTCTCTCTCTCTCTCTCTGAAATTTTATTTAGTGAAATATCTAGTTGTTATAATTTCTGTTTTAAAAATATACATGTCTAAGTCAGTGGTATTAAGCATACTTATGATGTCATCATTGTTCATCTCCAAAATTTCCTTTTTCCCTAACTTAAACTCAGAACGTATTAAACAACTTTTCATTCCTGCCAGTCTATCAAAGGAATGTGAAATTCTAATTAACAGCAGAGGACCAAAGGGCTAGGCTAATGTGAAGGAAACACCACTCCAGATTACTAGAAGGGACCATAGCTCCTGCTCAAGGGAGAGAACTACAGTTTCAACTCTAAAGAGGGGGCCACAATGCCAGGTTCACTAGAAAGGGAGTACATCTCCATCTACATGCAAGGCAAAGAAAGTCCCAGGCTCAAATATGGGGACCATAGTCTGCTTCACAGGAGATAAACACAGCTCCAGTTTGTGAGAGGGGAATATAGCTCTAGACTCTTGGAAGGCTATCATAGCTCCAGGTTCATAGGATAAAAGCACATTTCCAGGTTCATGGGAATCAACCAGAGTTTTAGGCTGATTGTAGGGGACCGCATCTCCACGAGAGACAAGGCAGTTAGTTCTAGGTTCAGAGGACAGGAATACAGCTCCAGTTTCATGAGAAGAAACCCAAACTTAAGGTTCACCAGAGGTTAGTATAATTCCTGGCTCATTGGAGGGTTCACAATTTAAATTATGCTGATTTCTGCTTTTTTCCTGTCTCCCTTGCTCAATCCATTTTGGCTTCTGTCTAGCAAGTGGAGTCAACAGTTACTGACTTGAGTTTCTTGCTAGAGGTACATCAATATTGGAGAAGACCACCTTTAGCTTTCTCTCAAGGAGACAGATTTATCAGGTTGTTTTTGTTGTTATTTTCATGATCAAGTTTCTGTTGGGGGTTTTTGGTAACTGTGACCTGCACGTCTGTCTTCCTTTTTCATCTGGGGGAACAGTGATTGGATATCTTTTTACCAGTAGTCACATTTTACCAGGAGTCACCACCCCATGCTCTCTTGGCCCTTTGGCCATGTTCTTTCTTAATTGCCATGTCTATTCTTGTCTGCACTCAGCTGGTTGCCTGGATGATGATGTTGGCCAGCTGACCATGAGTGCATGGCTCAGTGACTGCCTACAGGGCCAAACACTGGAAGAGAGATGCTCTGGAGTGTGGCACAGTGGGGTGCTGCCAACCACCTTCCGGATACAACTACCCCCAATCAACTCCTGTTGCATAGAAAAGCGGTTTTCTCTCTGTCTGCTGCGAGGGATGGGCTTCCAAATGTGATTGACAGGCAACTAACCAATGACTTAAGGGGGAAGGTTTAGCGGAACCGCAGGGAAGGCTGGGAAGGAGACAGGCAGGTGCAGCAGGAGGGCGCCATTCTCGGAGGTCTGGGGAGGTCCTTATGAGAATGCAGCCCCACCATACAACACCTCGTCTCCCTCTCTCCCCAGGGATGAATCCTTTGTAAGTAACCGAGAATAAATCAACTTTTACAAAAGAGCATTCTCTGTCTGCTCTGTTGGTTCAAACCTGGGGATGGAGTGGGGCTGAAGGCCAAGCCTCACTGTGAGAAATTTATGATACAACTCCCCTCCCCATTGCTAGGTCTCAGTGTCCAGTTCATGTCACCACTCCCCTGACATCCATGGCACCACCTGCTGACAGCGCCCTCCTTTTACACCCCCACATTCCTTCTTTGTTCGGGTTTCACTGTGTATCAGAGTTTTATTTCATTTAAGAATGTTTAAAATTTTGTACTCATGCTCTGTATTTTGCCTGTCCATCATGTGTCCAAGGTCATTTGCACTGTTTTTACCTTTGGCTACTATGCGTAACTCTTCTTTGAAGATTCTCTCATGTGACGAAATATTGACATAGATATTATAAAAGGAGAAGATATTAATTTGGACTCACAGCTAAGATTTCAGTCCACAGTTGCTTGGACTGAGGCTGCATATCATGGTGGGGGGCAGAAGGCAGGACAGTGTTGCTCCCTTGGTGGCAGCCAGCAGAGGCAGGGCACTGATGCTTACCGGGTGGCAGCCAGGAAGCAAAGAAAGAAGAGGAGGAGGAGAAGGAATACCAATATCCTTTCAAGGCACATCCCAAGATCTGGTTTCCTCCAATAGGGCTCCCCCTTTTTAAAGTTTCTTCCACCTTGTAGCAGCGCCACCCGCAGGACCTACAGCATACGTGCATTTAGGGCATATTCCAGATAAAAACTATGCCATCAGTAAAGTAGATATTTACTTCGAGTCGAGCTTTTAGCTTTTGTTTCATGGCTGATTTTCTAACCTTGCACTTTATTTATATACTGGATCATCTCAGTTCATTTTACCTTCTCATGGAGTTATGGTCTTTCATTTTGCTTCTACTAACAATAAAGACATTTTCTCTGTGGGAGAGCTGAGTATACACCTGAGTGATGACAGCATTTGCCTGGCATGTGTGAGGTTCTCAGTTCATTCCTCCATCCTTCCATATGAAGAGAGAGAAAGGGGGAGGGGAGGAGAAGTGAGGAGAGAGAGAGAGAGAGAGAGAGAGAGAGAGAGAGAGAGAGAGAGAGAGAGAGAGAATTTGCAATGCAACCATTTTAAAGTCCGTGCCGTTTTGTATCTAAGATTTTACCTCTAAAGGTGTTTCAGGACCGGAGAGATGGCTCAGTGTTTAAAAGTATATACTGCTTTCACAGAGGACAACAGTTTGATTCTCAGCATCTACATTAAGGAGCCTCAAAACTTCCTGTAACTCCGGGAATCTGACTCCTTCTGGTATTCACAGTCACTGTGTTTGTTCATGTTAATAGAAGATGCTATATCTTAGTGATATAATTTATTATATAATTCTTTATTCACAGAGTAACAGAAAAAAAATCCGCCCGTACAATAAATGGATATCGTAGACCATGGTTAACTAAAATAAGATATAGTAAATATAATGCTTCCCAAGATATACAAAATAAGTAGGTATAATCTATGGTAGATGTGAAAAAATAAAATGGGCAAAGTCAAAGTAGATTAGAAAGAACTACCTATTTTGGAAATAAACAGCTCCCCCCAAATTAATCAGGTTTTTCATATTATATTTTAGTTTTCCTGATATATTTCATAAGCTTTAATTTTAGAAAGTTAGGTCTTTATCATTAAAACTAAATATCTCTTCTACTGTTAAATGTTACTAATATTTTTGTTATGGACAGCATCAAGTATGGTTAGGCTCTATTAAAATTTATTACATAGGAGACTTGTCAACTCATCTAATTAGAGAATTAGGTAGTAGATCCTACCTCAAAAATTAGAAACAGGAATTAAATAAATATACAAATGTCTAATTATAGAACTGTTTTTAGTAATTTACTTTTCATTAATTTATAATAATTATCAAAACATTTGATCAAAAAGATGTGAGAGAGCCCAGAAAGAATTTCTGGACTTTCCAAGCCTGATTTCTTATGCTTCTGTGGTAATGGTTTACATAAAATTCACAGCTTTCTCATTGCTGTCCTCTCCTAGTAATCAAGAGAAATTTGCTTATTCTTTTCACAATTATTTTCATCATTTGAATCTTGTAAACTTGTAATTCATAAAATGGTTTGAACATTCTTTAAATGTAAAAACCTTATTTCCTTAAATGGCTTTCAAGTTCTTATAATAATACTGGTAGAGAAAAATATTTACTTTTCAAGCAAACTAAATGTGACAACTAATCACTCAGGCTTCTTGCCACCTGCCGCAGATGCTCAAAAGCTGCTTGGGTTCTCTGGTGTGAATGTGCTATGAGAATCGTCATCTCCTTCCTAAAAGGTCAAGTGCTTCATTAATTAAAAGCTAATTTACCACTTAAGAATTCTGTGTAGTTAATTTATACTCCATAATTCTTGATTTACTAGATTTATCAGGCATTGCTTTCTGGCCATTATTAATATTATGGCATGCCTATCATAATATCTATAGAAAATGAAATTGAAAGCTCACAGATCTTTCAAAGCTTGCATTATAACTGTTAGCCTCAACAAATTACTTTTAACTTAATGAATTAGGCACATTCACAGTTAGTTGCTTTCACTTTACGGTAGCCATGTGTCTTTTACAGACATGCTCGTTTCTCATTCCTTTGTATTTTGCTCTCAACTTTGTCAACAATGTTATTGCTTGATTTATTTTTCGTGTGCTGTGTTTTAGATTTATTTTATTTTAATTATGTGCATATATGCCTGTCTACGGGTGGGACTGTGCAGGTGTCTGCAGAGTCCACAACAGTGTGTCAGATCCCCTGAGGTTGGAATTTCAGTGAGCTGTTCAACCCTGGGTCTGGTAACTGACTTGCCCTCTGCAAGAACCGCAGACTTTCTTGCTCTGAGCCATCTCCCCGTGCCAAACATGTACCTTTTCTATCTTGGCATAATCTTGTTTTGTCTGCTTTTCACACACAGTAGTAAATTTTTATAAAGGAGTAAATATATTTCTAATAAATAATCTCTACCTTCCTCTTTCAGCAGTCATGAGGTGCATCAATTCAGGGGCCCGTTTTGCCCAGGAAGTGGATGCAGGTGCCAAACCTCTGTGCTATCTTGAAAATTACATCAGATTCTAGGACACTTCCAAGTATGACACTGGAAAATGTGGTTAACATATTGAATATGTAGGTATCACATAGAACCCTAGAGACAGTCTGAAGAAATTTATGGCTGAGAAACTTGGGATTCAACATAAAGACAAAGGGGCTGACATCATTTAAAGTTGGAACTTACTGGAGGTAGGTTTGCCATCAATTTTCTTTGGAGAGGCGCTTTTACTACTAGGTGGAAAACTCTGAGTGAATCCCCTCTCTGTGGTTATGAAGCCAGAAACTTACTTGTACCTGAAGGAATAAGCATTTTGTAAAACTTATCACCCAATTGTTCTTTTGAGAAAGCCATTTTTTCTATCCCTAGAGCCTTTTCCTGCCTCTCCTTTCCCTTACTGTTACCAGAAGACATTAACTGTTCTTTAAACGACTTTCTGTAAGATTCTATATGCAAATTAATGCATATTTCTCTTATTAATTTGCTTTTTTCAGTTTAATTTTAAGTCCTCCAGGAACTTAAAATAAAACATGTAAAATGTGCCCTTCTTTTACCACTGTATATTCTCTAGACTGAGGGTAAGCAGGATTTAGGAAGGCAGAATGTCTGGGATATTATAACACTTAAGATAATTTAGCTTCTACGATTTCCAAAGCACTATGTAAAGATTAGCTCACTTAATTCTGATAACAGCATTGTGAAGTTGACATTATAGCATTTTAGAAGTCACTATGCCAAATTTAGTAAGGGAAATGGTAGATTTGGGGGAAATACTTGCATAGATTCCAGATTTTACTTTGTAATCTTTCCAAGTTTAGTATAAACTTTTTTCAGTTTCTTAATCTTGAAGAGGATATTGGGTCCTCTCCAATGGCAAGTGTATCAATAAAAATTTGTTAGAAAACATAGTAACAAATAGCATTTATTACGAGTTTATTAGGTGTCAGGTGCTGTATTAAAAATTACTTTATGACTATTATCTAATTGAGTGTCGTAACTTCAGTGCCAGGTAAGTTGAAAGACTAGTTCACATGGATGCTCTGCTTGCATGTACTTAACACTTTCCTATGAAGTTACTGAATTTCAGAAGATATTGTGAATGAATCATACATCTTGGCTATCACTGAAATTAAGTAGATATATCAACAGTGACATGAAGAACTTAGGAAACTACTTGACTGTTACAAGGCTATTCATTGGTAGAGCCAAATTTCAGACTTACCAAGCTCATCCCCAGATTCCTCATCCTTCTACACTTACTACTCCTTAGAAATAAGACTCCTGGCTGAGTGTAGTACATGAAAGTAGTGATTAGTACAGTCTGCTTTCCTGCTTTCTTCTCTCTCCACACAAGCAAAGAAAGCAAAATTAAAAAGCAAGCGATTTACCAGATAGCTTCTTAGCAAGAATTGAATCTGGACTGAAACCAGTCTCATATTCACGTTTAATGTGGTTTATATCTTATGCTTCCTACACACAGCTGTCATATGCAGACTTGGTGCTAGCTTTAATAAACACTCAGAATTTGGCAGGAAAATGCCTTGATTATATACATTGTAGTTTTTGTGAAGATATTTAAAAAAATCTGAAACATTTGCAAATCAGCTTTCCTTGCATGTCTAAAAGTCCTAAGCAGAAATTCCACAAAATATGAAAATATCTAACACAAAAAATTTTAAGTCTACAAATGCATGTATTCTCCAAAACCAGACCAATTTTCAAGTGTGCAAGATATTTAGGCGAAGATATCAAAGATTCCTTCCTCGAATTATTTTGAATATTTTAATTTATTTTATTTTGTTATTTATTTATTCATATTAATTTTATGAATGCATTTGTTTTTATTTATTTATTTTATAAATGTATTCCTTGCATGTACGTAGGTGCACCCATGTTGTGAAGTGCCCACAAGAGTTCGGAAGAGGGCATTGGATTCCCCTAGAATTGGAGTTACAGATGGTTGTTAGCTGCCATGTAGATGCTGGGAATTGAATCTGGGTCCTCTGTAAGAGCAGCCAGTGCTCTTAACCACTGATCCATCTCTCTAACCCCCTTAAATATTTTTTAATTATACAAAATGATTCTTTAGCTGATATTTTATTTAATTATAAACTTCATTTATACTGAGGCTGCATCAGAAAATTATTCCAGCAGGGCAAGTTTGGTGTATACTGAGCACTAGAGAGACAGAAGCAGGTGAATTTCTGTCAAATTGGGGCCAGCCTAATCTACATAATGAGTCTCAGGCAAGCTGGGGCTACAGACCCTGTCTCAAAAAATCAAAACAAAAGGAACAATAAATATTATTTTGTAGTTTTATTTCTTTCCCAGAGGAAAAACATGAGCACTCTAATATTCAGGAAGAATCACTTTACTCAAAACCAGTTAGTGTTTCAGGCTCACTATATAACTTGTATTATAATTAAATTGGTTCATTTTCATCTCCTTTAACTCCCATGAAGGCCTTCTTAAAGCTAGGAACATATCATTTGTTTCTGCTTTCCTCATGCTCCCCAGGGTATCCCTGTCCTTACCTGCCTGGCTCTTAGTTCAGAAGCTCCCATGACAACCTGTGATCTGAAATGAATGCTTTCTCACTTCTTTGAGGACACTTCAGTGTTCAGTAGCTAGTTCTGTTCTAAAGCCTTAAACACACAGTCTTCTTTTCATATTAAAACTCAACAACAGCAAGGCACAGAACTTCATCAGCGCCATCTCATTAGCAACCACAGTGATCCTTTCTCTAAAGCCAAGACTCCTCTAAAAAAAATCTCTTCTGACAGCATTTCCAACATACTTCCGGTCCAGCAGAGTCATCTGCATTCTCAGTATACTGCTTCAATTATACGTATGTAGTTATTAATACCAATTTTATTTCTGAATCACATAGGTTAATACTGCTCTGTGCCTGCCAATGATGATTGTATTAATCAATGCATAGCAACTGACTATTGACTTTTTCATTCTTGACTTGTGAAATAGTAAAGAAATATGAGCTGGATCAATATAAAATGGATATAAAACTACAGCCATTGTGCAGGAGGATACGGATGGAGGAGTATCATGTCTTCGGGTTCCTTTCTCCAACTCACCATTCTTATCACTCTTTTTGGAGGTGTGACCAGGAACATCACCTAAAGAACTGTCTACTTAGAATCATGAAGACAGGGACAAAGGAGCACATGTCCTCCTTTTTTTTTATATTTGTTTATATTTGTGACCCATTACCGTTAGCTCATTAGTGAATTTCCTTTTTCTCTTAAACCTAGTGATGACCAAATGTTTATTGTTTCATCAGTTCTATCATAAATCTTTTGTTGTTTGTGTCAAACTCCTTTATGAGGTTTTGCAGTTGACCACTTAAATGAGATAGTCTTTAAGGCTCAAGTCTTCATTTTTAATTAGTATACTACAATTTGACATATCGTATCTTTTTCATTCTCTATATCTATATATCAGCTTATTTTCCACTATTTTCATAGTGACACTAGACTATCTATATCTATTTGTAGAGCAGATATCCTTTCAGACTTCAAAATCCACAAAGTAAACCGTCTAGTAACATATTCTCATGAATTTCTGAGGATTTGAGAGTTTGTTCTTGAAAGCATAGTCCTGAAATTACTTAAATACTGCAGGCTTTGAAGTTCACGTAAGTGTGCATGTTACACATTCAAATGGCATTCTTTCCCATTTTACTCTACAAAAGTAGATTTTTGACTTTCATGTATTTTTTCCAAATTTTAATTGAGGTCCTTATTTTTACATTGTTTGATACAAGAGCATCCTGATTTGTATTCCAGAGTTTATTACTCCATTTTCTTCTAATAGGTTTTCTAAATGATTAACAGAGCAAACGTTTAAGATTGTGAATCTCGTTTGACTCGGTTCCTGTTCAGTCTCCTAAGTTTCACGTGATTTGGCTCAAGGAGCCTGGTCAATCAGCTGGTGAAAACAAATTACCTGACTGCATATTTTATTGAAATTAAACTTTGGTTAAAAGTAAAGTTCCTTAGATTTTCTCCACCCACCCCAGGTATTATAAGTATTAAATCATCATCATTATGAATTTATTTCAATTTCATTATGTGACTTGGGTATTTTTGACTTTTTGAAATTATTTTTGAGACAAATATTTATATGTGCTACCATACATAATTGTAAATTTGAGATTACTATAAAACCAGCAAATGATAAAAACTGGAGAACTGAGCAGAAGCATAACTTAGAGGAGAACAATTTTTGGTCATAGCAATGGTGCGTATTGGAAAAAAGACATCAAATATATAGAGAGAGAGAACATTAAACAAAACGAAAGGGAAACGAAAAAGAAATGCTTGTTCTTGTATTAAGAAATTACTTTGTGGTGTTTTTATTGGGATATATTAATTATTAGTATATTCTCTAAAATGTTGTGATTTTATTAAATGCAAATAATTTAAAAGAACGTGAAGTAAGGAAAGTAATTTGGGGGACTGAAGAGATGGCTCAGTGTTTAAGAGCTCTGGCTGCTCTCAATTCCTAGCACCCACATGGTGGCTAATAACAGTCTGTCCCAGTGGGGATCTGACATCCTCTTCTGATCTCTGTGGGTATTGTAAGACATGAGTGCACTTACATACACACAGACAATGTAGTCATTCACATCAAATAAAAATAATAAAAAATATTTTAAAAAGTAATTTGTAATATTTTCAGTTTTTTCAAAATCTTCTAAATAATTTTAAGTGTTTATTATGGGTTTGGTAATAGTTTCATCATTTTAAAATATTCAAAGTAAAAATCTATTTTCTACTTATTTTAGAACACTGAAAATTCCGTAATTATAGACAACATCATGTTATAAATATGAGAAATTACTTATTCTCACATCTTTTTTTTTTTTTTTTGTCTTTTTGAGGTCCTGTAGCCCCAACTTGTCTGTGTGCTATGTATAGATGAGGCTGACCTATAGTTCACAAAATCTACCTCCTGGGATTAAATCTACCACTGGCCTCACATATGTCTATTAAAAGAATGCAGCTGAGAATACATTACATATGAAGCTATTCCCAATAAAATAAGAAATAAGGAGAGAAAGTCATCTCTCACTGTCATGCTGGACTTTTTATCTAATTCAATAGGACAATAAAAAAAATACATACAGATCTGGAGAAAAGAAATAAAACTGTCCTTTTCCGCAGAGACCATGATTGCCATAATACAAACTATGTTCAAAACACAAACTGAATTTGATTAAATGAACAATAAGCAAACTTTTTGAATCACTAAGTAACCAAAATACATGTTGGTGCATTAGAAACAGTTGTGAGGATTAATTTTGAATCTGGAACATATTCCAGACACCATTGACTTTCCGTTTACTTTTGTTGAATAGAATTAAATATTGCTCATTATTCTGTTTTCAGAGAACATCTTTTACTGATGAAAAATATTTTTTCTTTGCTTCTCAAAAGACATTTGCAAAAGGAGTGAAGGCATTGTAATTGTATTTCTTTAGGTGAGAAGAAGAGTTTATACTTCCCAATAAATTATAGTACAAACATTCCTTTCCACAATTCAAAAATCTCAATATACTGCTTTTGATTGAACATTTGAATAATAAGAGTAATTCTTCAACAAACAGAAAAAAGTGAAATAAAATTATAAAGCATATAATTCTAAAACTTTTTCAAAGAAGCTGTGGTTGTAGCTGTGTGGTAAAGTGCCTGTGTAGCATTCACAAAGCCTGGGTTGAATTCCCCACTGCCACATAAAAAAGTGAAAAAGAGACACTAAATACATTGTTAAACTACATACTCAGAGAATGAAACATTTACCTTTAAAGATACTTCTTTACTATTTTTAATTACTATCTGTTTGTTTATTTATTTATTTTGAAGTGTAATGTCACAAAACCAGCCCACTTAACGTGCTATACATATGTGGTATTACTGAATCTCATTCTTAGTTCTAATTTTCTTTACTGTTTTATTTTGTAGTACTAGTATTATATCCAGCACTTCTACCCATAAGTGATACCCTAGTATGGTTCTTTGAAACACAACTGAACCTTTGAAACACACTGAATTCTACTTCCTTCTAGTTAAACATTACCAATTTCCCTGAATTTCTATTCTATCTTCTGCATACATATCAAAGGCAGAAATAAATACTAACAGCTTGCATCTCTCAAAAATAAAGCTATAATTATCACTAAATATGTGCAATGCCTCAGAAAGGCATTTAGGACACTAGTCTTTAGAACACTAAAACTTCTATGTCTACATAGGTTTGACTAATTAGGAAAATAGAAGAACTTGTGTTCTTGTGTGTTTCGTTTAGTGTTCCAAAATCTTTTTGTGTTTTATTTTGTTTTTTTTAGGTAAATTACTAGCAAATTTTAAATCTTCATATGGGAAAGTAAATGGATATTTTAGTGTTATTCCTATAATGACTGATGGATGAGGTGGCAGCTGTCACCAACATATCTTCCTAATGCTATCATGTAGCTGTCATATTCAACCACAGAATATGCCATACAGCTTGAAGCTCATAATGGCTGCCAAGAGTATTTTTGACTTGTTATCACTTTTGTCTCTCAAAGAGAGCTTTCTCCTGTCTTGGTCAGTACAGAACCAAGGTTTGTATTTTTATTAGATAGAAACAGAACTGCTCCCTCTGATCTAGTTATATTACCCTTTTCAGAGAGGAGTGCACCTTAGAAAAGATATCCTCATCAAAAAGGAGCTATCTTTTTGATCAAGTGTACTTTCAAGATCAAACATGTTATAGATAAAAGTTGTAGAGTTAAAGAAATATGGCATGCTAGATGGCAAATCTTTTTTGATATAATTATAGCCTTTCAATATTTGAGAATTTAAAGTTTTGCCACTTACAAATCAAACAGCCTATTATATGTGTGACCACCCAGAATCTCTTTTTTTAATCTTCTTGAACAAGATTGCAGTATTTCATCATAGACGTTTATTCTGTGAATACTCAGGCTGAGCCTCCTTTCTACCTTCTGAGAAATAATATCACTATAAAACCATTTTATAAATATTCTCTGAGAGTTTGGGACCTTGTATGAGAGACTGAAGTAAGTTCAAGACTTCTACCACACATATTTTACTGTGGACTGTTCTTTTTTTTAAAAAAAAAAAACAAATAACCTGCCTTTTTCAGTAAAGGCTTTGAAAACTTCTCTGTGACAATTGACCTTTATTTCCTTAGACCATGATATCTAATTAGAATACCTAAAATTTTTGAGAAGGAAATGTTGGCAGGATAAAATATCAAATTGGCTAAGCAAGTGTGAAGTTAAAGCCTTGAAAATAATAGATGGTTGGGGAGAGCACTAATTTGAACAAGGTTTTACATCTACCTTAAAATGAAAACTTTGGTTTGGTGATTGAATTATTTGGCAAAGTCTTATCCTGTGAAAGTTTCCTTGTTTTTTTCATTGAGAAATAAAATCACCCAGTAAACTTTAATGACCCACATTTCTACTCTTAGTGAAATAAATTTTTCTATATAATTTTACCTCACCTACAGTTCTTGTAAATCTCTTGAAGGAGTGATAATTCATCTTGAAGCCTTCAGCTCCAGCTCTACTTTTATATTTTCACCTGCTGAGTGGGCTTTACAAAATCTCTATGGCCTAAATGATCTTTGAAAATGAACAGATTTCTTTGTCTTCTCTACCTTCAAAGCAGTTCCACATACTCACGGACAGTCATTTTCATAGGCATTTGATTTTATATTAGAGTACTTTTTAAATTGATACTTCTTGATACTTATCCCAAATCCTATCAGACCATTTTAGTTAAAGACCTTCATTTGTCCATTGTTCTTAACTTATACTAAAGTTCTCTTAAATACTGGGAATGAAAACTAGGGCTGTTTCATGCTAGGCAAGTGCTTACCACTGAGTGTCCATGGTTTTGTGAGACAAGGATTTGCTGTGTAGCTCAGGCTAGACTTGAACTCAAGATGTACCTGTTATAGTGTCCTGATTATTTGTATTACAGGCATGTGATGCAATGCCTGTCTTCTACTGTTAATTTTCTGTGAGTCTTCCAGGCCTACACTTTTTAGGAGTCTTAGAGCCATGTCTTATCTACTGGCATAAGTACATTTGAGTTCCTGTAACAAAATACTATGAACTTGGAAATTTATTAGCCAAATAAATAAATAAATAAATAAATCTACTTGTCACCATTCTTATTAATTATTCATGCATCAGGAAATGAAAAGAATCTCTTGAGAGTGGGGAGGCAGGAAGTCATCTCTAAGGCCACAAATACCATTCAAGAGGGCTTCTTATGTCAGAATAACGTCCTGAAGGTATGACATTCTAATATCGTTAGATTGGTATTTAATTTACATTTTACAAAACATTCCAACACAGTGGATTGTGAAAAACTTTAAACATAACTAAAATAATTCTAGAATGTTAACTCAAGTTTATTTTATAACTTTATGGCATATGCTCAATAACTTAAATTTTCTTTAATATATGAATGAAAATTACCTACATAAATCTCAAAGTTGGTTTATAACAAGAAGCAATCCTTAAAACATAAAATACAAGTATTTAAGAATGCAAAATTTTCTGTGAACTATAAACCAATGTTAAAAAGCAAAAATAACACATTTTATGAAGTACATATTTACCACATTTCTTCCATAAATTAGATACTGTGTAAGGAGCTAGGTTTAAAGGAGTGAATAAGACGTACATATGTCATAGAATTAATAGTCCAGTGTAAAATACACAGGTTTTAAGTTATTTTTATTGAATCATTGTATATTTCATACAGAGCATCTCAATCAATCCTAATAATCTTTGTAGCTCTTTTCCTGCCAGCGTCCCCCATGGCCCTCCAACTGGAATCCTTGCATTCTTTCATCTGTGTTAAGGTCTATTGTGTCAAGTTAGTTGTACCAAATGACGTCAGTGAAGGTTCATCCACTGGGATACAGTCAGTCTACCCAGAGTTCCCTATTTTAGAAAGACTAGCTCATCCTCACCCAACAGTAATCAGTTGCCACTATTTCTTATGCAAAGGTCGGAGTCTGCTACTCGTTTCCCCAGTGTCGGCTTGAGTTTTCATGGGTCTTGGGTATGATGAAACCATTGCTGTAGTTTCATATGAGCAGAGTCCCAGAAACTTGTAGGATTCTATTTTCATATGGTCATGCACTTTCTCGCTTGCTCTTAGAACATACAGTTTTAAAGCATATCTTTACTCATACTTAGGAAACATGCATGTAGGAAAGATCAGAATAAACATTTAGTAAATTTCATGTAAAAGGATTGTAAAATATGTGATCTTTTGTGACTGGCTTCTTTCCTTTAGCAGAATGTTTTTAAGATTTTTCCCATGTTGTAATGTCTAAAAAGGACTTTTTTTTTGTCTTGCCCAACAAAAAGCCACTATATGTATATAACATGTTTTGTTAACATGATTCTTACTAGGTCCCTTGTTAGAACAATTTCAGCCATGGAATGTAAAAATTCTGACTTACAAAGCTTACATTTGGGATGAAGAGATGGCTCAGTGGGTAAAGCACCTACCTTACAATCCTAAGACCTGAGTTGGGATCACCAGAACCCACATAAAAGCCAGATCCAGTAGCTCAGGCTTCTGTCATCCTAGTGAACTCTACCAGGAAATGGGAGGCAGAGACAAGAGAATTACTGAAAGTGCACAAGCCAGCTACCTTGACATAAGCAATAAACACGATGGAAGGTGAGGACCAACACCCAAGGCTGTCCTCTAACCACTACAAATATTCAGATGTTCTGTAGCACACAAGCAACTTCACAGACAGACAGACAGACATATAAATATCAAAACAATACACACAGTATTGTGCCAAACCAAACCCACATAGAATCACAGAGGACAGAAACAGTTGATATGTAATTTTCTGAGGATTGTGAGATTATGAGAATCAGTATCAGTTCTACTTCCATCCTATAGTTTAGAACTCCTGTATTCTACTCATTGGGAAAATTCTTTAGAAACATAAAAGCACAGAATAGTCACTGACTTAGTGATCATTAAAGAACACATGGGCGATATCTAGGAGAATGATTTTCAACTTCTCAGTTTTATAGCCAAAGTTGTAGTTCAAAGGAACTTTGTCCACTGAGGTTACTGATTCAGAATGGAATATGGTAGATAACTAAATCCTGTGTTTTTACGTCCACTGCTGAATCACATTTTCCATAAAGCAGATCACATTGTCCAAGGAAATGTATTGTAAGATTCTATAGGCTGGATCAAATACTCTGTAAGCCTTGGATAGTGATACTGACTGAGGCACCAGATGATGAAAATCAAATATGTATTCTGACTATTGGCCAATTAAATGCTGAGATGATTTGCTGCATATTCTAGAATAGATATATCTATTCATACAATTTGTCACCAAGTAGCCAGTAGGCCCTCTGAAGAAACAATGCTGCTATTGGTATATATTGTTGAGAAATTAAGTCAGCTAATAGGTTTCATTCCTGACCTCTGGCCACTGTACTAGTGTTTGGATGGAGAACAGTCTTCATTGAACTCTGTTGTCCATTATTCTGTCTACTTGGCTGTTTGATGACTTTTTAACAATGAGTGATCTTTACAGGAAATTAATATATAGTAAAAAGATCTTCAAACTATCTGATGAAAACTGACCTATTTGCAATATTTTGCAAAAATTATTTGTTCTGTATTTTCTAATTTTTCTAGATCTCTGACCAAACAAATTATTTGCAGTGTTAATTAATCATGATGCGGGGTTACATTCTGCCACTTACCTTGCTGTGCAAAGTCAATGAGTAGTTGTGCTTACGAAGCTCTAATCCTGAGAAGTTTTACTTTCGTTGCTGTATTTCAGCAAGTAGCTTCTAGCAAAATGTTCTGCTACACTCACGTATAGAATAACTATTTTGTGAACAAAGTGAACTTTTCCCCTTTTATATCAGTTATTATGGATGGCTTTTCTTTAGAGTGTGGTCACAACATGAACTGAGACATAAATGTGTGATGATGTTAGACAATGTCTTATACTCTGGGCCATCTTCTCAGGCCTATTCTAAGATTTTTTCCTGACCCTGTTATTCTCTAATCTCAGATGTCTCATTTCTATCCTGGAAGGAAATGTTTATGATTCTCTAAAAGCATCAAAATTATAAAGCATAGTTCTGAACATATTTTCTCTCTACATGCCATAGTCTCGCAAGCTTTTCTCAACTATAACCCAGTAGGAATGTAAGACCTATTGTCTGAATGATCTCTTGCATTCTTTAAAAGATAGATTTGAGCATGGGACTTATTGGAAATACTTTTAAGAGTACATAGAAATGATAAGCAAACCAAAACTAGGTAGAGAAAGATTGATGTTGCAGTAAGCAGCTGTTACAGCAGTCACAGCTAATCATTCTGAGGCCAAGGCGCTTTATTTAGAGTTATACATAGACACAAGAGATTTAATAGTTTACCCCATTAACAGAAAAAGAAATTCCAGAGGAACAACCTCTTGGAAGGCTGAATAAGTTATTTGATCCTGCAGAGGTGTGCCACAGCTTTGTTATTTTGCTTTCTCCTAAACAGTCAAATTTGAGAAGACCGATGTTAATCTCAAAGGTGAAGAGGAAATTTCATCCTGTGTATTTGATTGATCTTTCTCTTTTTTATTGCCTTTTTAAGGTCTGACTATGCTGTAAACTTTTGTGAAACTTTCTACAATTTAAATCCCCAAACTACTTTTTGAAAATATTTTTTGATTCTTTGACATTATATTTAAATTACATTGAGAGCTTTGATGAAATCATCAACTAACTTATTTCAAGAGAAACCAGTGTGGAAGTAGAACCAAGTAGGATAAAGAAAGAGAAGAATTCAACATGTCTTGTTCAGGCAAAATTCTAGAGAAATGGTTTTGCTGTTTCTGCAGGATGACTGGTAACTAGTCTTCAGGTGATACAATGTGCTTTCAAAATTCCACATCTTGGGGTCATTAATTAACTGGAGCATCAACTCCCCAGTTTCCAGCTTTCTTCTTTCAGGGTAAACAGGTCTAGCCACTTCTGCATAGGATGCTAAAAATCAAGGATGTGTATCAAAAGAGGCAGAGGCACACCAAGATCAGGGCAGGAAAACTGCAGGTATTAGAAGAGTATAGACGGGAATCTGGAGCAGATACCACAGTTGTATCAGCTTTGGGGAGTTGTGTGGATACAGCCATTTCAGTTTAATTGTGTGGGCTAATTGTGGAGATCAGTGATTCAGGAATTGCCTAGCACGTGTGAGGTCCGAGTTTCAATTGCTAGCAGTGCATTTAATATTGCAGGCGAATCTACTTGTCTTCTCCTTCTTTATTTATTTCTCACTAGCATTTGCTAATATTGGAATACTCAGTTATTCATTTTTTTTTCTATTAAACAGTGTGAAAAAATGCCTTTTCCTCTTGTTTTCACATTTACTTTTTCCTCAGCTGATGCAGATGATTAAGGTTATTTTCATATTGATCTGTTTTATTGATTTGGGAAAATTGGAGAACTCCCAGGAGATATTTTTGGTGTGAGAATGTCAGTTGAAGGTCTGAACTACTCGAAAAACATTTCAGTTTTCATGTAGAATAAATAGAGTACAAGAGCTCAATAAGGAAGGCGTGACCTTTGAGAACAGTCACCTCTAATTAGTGCTGCATTCTCAGCCTGGGTCCTTCCTAATCAGTACTGGTGTTTCTGCTTCTTGTCTTTGTTAAAGCACTCAGAACAGAAATTGGAATAAAACAGTAAATGCTGAAATGAAACGAGGTAAGTGCCCGTGCATGTGTGTGTGTGTACACGAATTTTCATCAAAAGCTAGTTAAGTAGTTTCTTCATTTGGAAGAAATTCATCTAGATTTTGTTATCTAACATCCACTAAGTAGCAAACATTATGGCATAGCATAAACGAATTATTTCTTTGGTCTATCTTGTATTCCTTGCCTAAGAAGTCCAAAATTTCATGACAATTCAAAGATATGGTGGATTTTCATACATGTGTACGTTCTCATGCATAAGTGTGTGTGGGTAAGGGACTTTGGGCATCTAGTTTTATCAGTCTCCAGCTTACTCACTTGAAGCAGTGATTCTGGTTGAACCTGGAGCTTGGCTCATGGCCAGCCAGTTCTGGCAACCCTCCTGTCTCCAGTGCCCACAGTACTGGGATCATAGGCATACATGGCCATGACTGACTCTTTACATGTGTTCTAAGGATTAGATCTAAGATCCTCATGCTTGCACAGCAACCTCTCCTTCCTGCTGATCCATCTCAGCCATGGATTTTCTCAAACTTTTATCAGGATTAGTCAAGTGTGGCTTTTTCAAAGCCCCTTTCCAAACTAAAATGGTATTCATGATCATTACTTAGACTGATTTCCCTATTTATGCTTATTCCATGTAATTGTCATTTAGCAAATTAACTAGCAGTCTTCCTAAAATACGGCATTTATGAACTGACTGTACTCATTGCAATAATTCATTATATTGTGGTTCTTTCTGAAAATGTTCTTAACGTTTTATTTTAACAAGATGTTTTTCCAATTCTCTGTAACATATACAGAAAAACAGTGCCTTGTGACATGAGAGAAACATGTTTTTAACATCTAAGCTTTGCCAAGTTTTCTAATTTCATCTGATTTTCCTTTGTGACTATATATATATATATATATATATATATATATATATATGCCTATATACTGTTTCTACATTAGTATTTATATAATTCTTCCTGTAAGGGTGAGACCCAGCAGAAATGGATGATAAACTCTGCAAAGGAATTAACTTTAACTCTTCCGGTTTATTATTAAAGGCATGGGGTTTGCCACTCAGGTTGGGAGTGAGAAAGCTAGCAAGGTCAAAGCTTTATGAGACTTTATGGGGAGGGGATCTGGGTGATATATATGGATTTGATTGACGTTCAGAGGAGATAATTTACATATAATATCAGGAAGCTTATCTCATCAGGAAGCTGCAATCAGTTCCTTTTCACAGATGCTTGTGAATTCTGGAAGTTTGGCAGGAGTCAGGGTGTCTGTCTGTCCTCTCAAGTCCTAGAACTGTTGGGGGATTTCTCTTCAGTCATATCTCACACACCCCACCATACTAATTCATCTATTTAGAACTAAGATAAATTGTTTTCGAAGCATTAAGGGTTGGCCCCTTGGGAGGACACTTTAGGAGCCTATTCTACTTCCATATGTGACATTGTTATTGTGCCTATTCAGAAAGCTATTGCCTGTGTTGATTTCCTTGCTTTTCTCTTCAGAGGAAGGGACAGTTTGGAATGGTGGCAAAGGAAGGATGACACTGAAGCTTTAATGATGAATAGAACTTTTTTCCCAACTGAGTTCAGGGTAGGTCGAAAAGAAAATTCCCTGCAAGAAAGCAGAACAATGAAAGGAAAGACTGAAATATTATAATAGAATTTCTATAGTAAATAATATTTTGTAATATTTTATGTGTATGAATGTTTCCCTGCATATATCTAAGTATATCCATGTGTGCAATGCCAGAAGAGGGAGTCATATCCTTTGGAACTGGAGTTAAAGATGATTGTTAATTCCCATGTGGGTGCTGGGAAATAAACCCTGGTACTCTGCAAGAATAACCAGTTCTTTTGACCACTGAGTCATCTCTTCAGTCCCAGTAAGTAATATTTTGGAGGTTTAATGCAGCTAAACCTGAATGTACTTAAAAAGGTTTATCTTCTTTAACTTCCCTTCCTCTTGTGTTAAGTTTTTCTGAGCAGTGAAAGGGTGCTTTTCACAGCCAGTTAATTGAGGAGAGGACAAATGAATGGAATACAATGTAGTAGTCACCATCGCTGCCATTTAGAAACAAACATTGGTTGTAGTTGGAAAACAGCAGTTGAGACTTGTAAGTTAGATGTATGTGGTGTTGTAGGAAGGGGTGAGGGTGGGGAGAGAACACAGAAGAAGAATTGACTTATAAGAAAGAATGTATGTTTAGGGTATTTATAGCAGAGAAGTAGAAAATGTGCTTTTAAATAATAGGAAAAATTAAAGTTATGACTGTTTAGCTGATTATATTTTTTCTGATATTTATTAATATGTATGAAATTTCATTGATATTAAAGAATACTGATCTGATCAGTTTTGTAAAGAGAACAGAGATTTGTTTTAAAATATCAAATAATAGGGTAGAAATCAACTTCCTAATATACCTACTAGTCAATAAGAAATGCTTCAGTTTTTCCATAACCCTAGACTCAAGAGGCTGAATTAGGAGGAATCCAAAAAGTCTGAAGCTAGCCTGGGCTACACAGAAATTAACAGTCCATTCAGGGGCTATTTAGCAAAACCTTAGAGAGAAAAACAGAAACAAAAGAATTTTACATTGTTCATATCTTTCACCTATCATCCTTTTATATTTCTATTGCATTTGTTTTTTTGTGGATGAAATCTTGTTCTAATTAATTTCTAAGGAGCTATGATTTGTTTTTTCTAATATGGCATTTTGTAAGCATGGTTGCATTGTCTCAAATTTTCCATGTTGCTCGAGAGTCTGTAGGTACCCTGAGCATTCCTCCTGTCTGCCTTCCCTTCTAAATCATCAATATTTTAGATACAATTCACTCACGACGTTTATTTTTATTTTAAAATGAATGTGAAAAGTTTCATTTTGATCTTCAGGAATTGGGTTTAATGAGAGGCAGAATGTATTGTGGAGAGAGATAATAAAGTACCTTTCTATCCTGGACTCCATTTAGAAACTCAGTAGTCTAAGAGATGGATAACATGTTCTTGTCTGGTTCTGCTTGTCATTATTTTTGGCATGAACATGTCCTTGTGCTTTTCAATATCTGTACTGATTACTGAGTCAGACTATGTGATCATAATTGATATTGACATTCATTCCCATTACACCTTGACTTTGTTAATAAATGATGAGTTTCCTTTATTCACTGCCATGTATATACACCTATAGCAGTACCTAGAACAGAGTTGCTATTTTAAAAAATGACACAGACTACATAAAATAACATAAACAAATTGAAGATCTAATTAATTGCTCTGATTAGAAAATTACAATACTCTGCTGCATTTTCAGTCAGATAAAAGGAATGAGTTCAGCTATTCTGTTTGTGCAGTATGTATATGTATAATAATATACAACATACAATAATATGTTGCACATTTCAAAATAACTTAGAAAGATGATTCATAAATTCTGTAATCTCAAAAAATTCTATACAACTGAGGTAGGTAATATGTAAAGCTGATTTTATCATTTCATAATGTATGTATTGAAATACCACATTCTAACCCATAAATATATGCAATTATTATTTGCTAGTTAAAACAGATTTATTAAAAATTATATTTAAGATACCACAAGACATTTTTTCTGACTCATGGGGAGTATGGTAGTCATCACATACATTTTATGATGTCCTTTACAGAAAGAAAAAGTGTCCAAGATGAAAATCAATCACTTTCCTTCAACTTGTCAGATAGCAGATGTGTGGATGAACTACTCTAAAGCCTATATTCTGGGAGATATACCAACTGAGATCTGACTGCCGGGAAAAGAAGATATTGGAAAAATAATATGACAGAACAAGAAGACAAAACAGTCCTTTGTAGAACAGCAGAGGAATTGCAGCATACTTGTCAAAAATCATGCAAGCACCTACAGAAAGAAATGAAATATTTTAATAAATAACAGCTTGATTTTTCCAATTCTCTGACCAAGGTTTGTGGTGTGTTCTGACATAGGATTTACTCTCAAGTTCTGGGAAGCAAACAAGAGCAATAGCAATAGCCTCTATTGTTTCAGGAGTCTCTTTGATTATCTTGACGTACAACTCAAAGGGAGGTTTTCCATGTCAGCACAAATATTTTATTTGATAATCTAAGCCTTCTTTGGTTTAAATAATTAATCCTGGGCTTTAAAAATAGTAGCTCCAAAGACACCAAAGGAAATTGTGGCAACAGATGGCTGCTGGGAACACAGAGACAGCCTCTTTCATATATGGGACTTTTGATAGTCTAACCAGGCTTAAATGGATGGACCCACACTGAAGGACATTTGGAGACACAACTTAGACTATAGGCCATATATATATTTGTACATAATTCACAAAAGTTCCATAAAAAGTAAATTCCATAGTATTATATAGAGAAAAAATAGTAGGTGTCCCCTTCGCTTGTTCAAACTTACTTAGTTTGATTTATTCCCCCTTTTCCTGTGCACCTGTGCTTTGCCCTTCCATCCCCACTCCTGACTTAAATCCCCCCATGTCACCTGTATTCCTCTGTTCTGTTATTCTTTTTCCCTTAACCACTTTCCCCTACTCTCTTATTCGTGTTTTCTAGTTATTCCAAGTTATTCTTGCAAATCTAAAATTTCTAGCCTAAGGTTCACAAATAAGAGAGAAAATGTGGCATTTATCCTTTGGAGAAATCAAGTTGATACTGACCTGGAAACTTCTTCCTTGATGGCTAGCTTTCCATAGTGTCAGAAATTACTAAGCAGGCTGCCCGGAAAGAAAAGCTTTCAACAGCCTTACCCATTTTAAGTACCACAAAGTACAGCAATGACCAGAACAGAATAGACTCACAACTTGCCAACAGGAAGAGAAGAAGAGACTGTGGAATGCTAAGCACATTTGGTCATCTGTATCGAGAGAGAGAGAGAGAGAGAGAGAGAGAGAGAGAGAGAGAGAGAGAGAGAGAGAGAGAGAGAGAGTATCATCCAGGAAGAAGTAAAGTAGTAGAAGAATGTAAAATCCAGCAGTGAAACAGCATGTGATGCATATGACAGGACATTTTCACACATGAACTCACATTGGCTATAACTACATACACAAAACCTAAAGAAGATAAAAATCAGTTAAAATCCAAGCACGGGGAAGGAAATGGCTCATGACGTCTCAACATTAACTGAAGAGTTCCTGGAAATCAGTTTTCTTCAGAGATGCAACCTCTGAGAGGCTACCTATGCCCCAGTAGAAGAGCACACATCCATGCATACACAAGAAGAACTAAGTGGACTCTGTTATTTTAAAAGTGAAATACATGAGGCTGGAGAGATAGGGCAATAGTGAATAGTACTGATTGTTCATTTTGATTCCAAGTACCCATTAGGCAGCTAACAGCTATTCATAATTCTAGTTCCAAGGAATCCAACACCCTCTTCTGGCTTCCATAGTCAGTGCATGAACAGGTGCAATTACATATATGCAAGCAAAACATTCATACAGATAACATAGAAATGAGTAAATAAAAATTTTAATGAAACACATGAAGTTTGAATCAAAAGGTGGTAAGCAGATAGGGGAAGAATCGGAGGGAATTGGTTGGTCAGATCCCACTCACTAGGTCCCCATTATTCTGCTCCATGGCTCACATCCACCCTGCCTAGTTATTCAGACCCTCTTATGTCCTTCCAATCCTCCTGCCTTGGGTCTAGGACCCTTTGCACTGCTTAACAGCTCCCTACTACATTGGCTCACTCATGTTCCTGGAGAACTTCTGACTAGCCTGTTTAGAACCAGCCAATTTCAACAACAAATAAAAAATCAATCTTAAGAATCTGAAGCACGTATCAACTAACTATTCATAGTCAATCAGAAATCAATCAAGCTACATCAAACAATAAAAACAGAGCAAAACTTCAGCCCCAAACAGGCAGGCTAGAATTTATTATCAGACATACAACCAAGAAAAGAACTTCAGATGCCCAGGTCACAATGCAGAAACAGAAAAGATTGAAAAAATAAAATATATTTTCCCACCAATCCAGCAGTCCTAAAGAAATGTTCTAAAATGGAAACTCTCCAGAAAAATCTCAAGAAACTGAAGTTATAATAAACAATTATAACCATGATCAAAAAATTCAAGGATTTTAAAGAATACACAGATGAACAACTCAATGATTGAAGCTCAAGAAAATACAAAGAAATGGCTGAATGAAATGTCAAAGACAGTTTCAGGATTTGAAATAGGAGTTCACGAAAGAAATAGAGATAATTAAAGGAAAATTAAGTTGAAATGAAGACAGTATTGAAAAACTCAGTAAGTCAATCTGAAATGACAGGGAAAGACTCACAAGAAGAATGAATGAAATGGAAAACAGAATAGCAAGACTGAGTGACAAAGTTGAAGAACTGACCACTCAGGCAAAAAATGTGAAAAAATGAAAAAACAGGAATGGAATATGCAGTAAATGTGCAACACCATGAAAAGACCAAATCAGTGCATTATATAGGAATAGAGGAAGGAGAAGAATCCTAGGTCCATGGCAATGACTAGCTCTTCAACAGGATTATAGAGAAAACTTCCTAAAATGAAGGAAAGACACACCCATACATATAAAAGAAACAAACAAACTCCAAATAGACAATTCCAGCACAGGAAATCCTCATGGTGAATCATAGTAAAAACACTAAATGTACAAAGCAAAGAGAAGATACTTTAAGTTGCAAGAGAAAAGCAACACATTTATATGTAAAGGAAAACCTATCAGAATTGCATCCAAATTTTCAATGCAAGCTATAAATGCTAGAAAAGCCTGGAGCAATATTCCCAGTTCTAAATGATCTTAGATGCCAGTTGAGAATAATTTATCCAACAATGAATGTCTATCATAGTTGACGGAGAAAGAAAAATTTATATGACACAAATAGGGTGAAAGAATTTATGTCCATCATATCAAAGAGACTCCAGAAAAAAAAGAAATTAAGATATAATTATTGAAACACAAAATAAGAACAAAAATGATAATAAATAAGAGAATAAAAATGATAATGTCCAATACACATCTTTCAATATTAATTTTAAATATCAATGGCCACAACTACCCAATCAGAAGCCAAAGGCTACTTGAATGTTATCAAGAAACAGAATCTATTTAATTTTTTATTAAAACCTCCAAATACAGTTTTATCATCTAGTAATTCATCAGATTATCTATGCGTGAAAAGCTTGTAAAATTTCATCTGTCCATAAAATCTAGCTGAACAAAATGATATGCTTTTCTTATTCTTGTTATTTAGTCTATATGATTTTCAAAATTCTATTTTGTTTTGGTGGTCTTGGTGTGTGCTGGTTTGAATAATTGTCTCCCACAGGTCTGAGTATTTGAAAACTTGTTCAGGTGGTGGATGAACTCACCCTCATGCAAGCTAAAACCAGAGCAACATGCTAGATTCCTTTGTCTTTCTATCTTAGCCTTATTACTTTGAGACAGATTGTTGTCACTTGACTGGAAGCTCATTATTTCAGCTAGTGACTGGCCAGCAAGCTTCTGGGTTATACTGGGATTTATCCCCTAGTCCTGGATTGGAGACCATGATGAAAATTGTGTAGAAAACGTTTATAAAACTAAAACGTCAACCATATGATCCAACTATACCCCTCTTGCATAAAACTAGATGATTCAATATCCTACTGTAGAAATATTTGCTCAGCCATGTTTTTGCTGCTCTTTTCACAGTAGCTAGAAAATGGAAACAATCTAAATGTCTATGAACCAGTGGATGGAGGATGAAAATATGGCACATTTACACAATGGAGTAGCACTCAGAAGTAAAGAAAATTTAAATTATAAAATGTGCAGGTGAATTGGTGGAAGCAGAAATTGTTATATTAAGTGAGGAAACCCAGAATCAAAAAAACAAGTGACACATTAGTCCCCATTTGTGAACCTTACCACCAGATCCTTAGATGTGAGTATATATTCTGGTAATACTGCAAAAGCCATGAAAATGGAACGGAACTGTGTGGGAACAGGGGAAGAAGGAGGCTGAGAGAGCAGGAGAGTAGAAAACAGGAGTTATTAAGGGGGAAATGAGGGAAAATATAGAATATTTAACTGGTGATGGAGGACGGTAGATAAATAATGTATGAAATACCAAAGGGAAATGTAATTTCTAATAAGCTTACTGAAAAATACATGTATAGCTAAAGGTTATAGAATAAAAAAATCACAGTGCCAGGAATAAGAAACAAACCTCCGTTTAAGTTGTTGTTCAGCATAGTCCAAGAGCATACAGGTTATTTCCACAGTCCATAATTGTCTCCCAGAACTTGAAGTAAGACCTTTTTGCTGGTCACAACATACTTCAGACAAAGGACTTGGGACATTACAGCTGAATATAGTCTGAAAGGCCCCTCCCTGGAAACTATCTCTTATAGTATCTGAAGATACTATGCAAGCTGCCAAGGAAAAATAAAACCAATCAATAATCCCAGCTATAAAGTCTCTGAACCACAACAATGACCAGCACAGCAAACTATCTCTATTGGTGTAGTAGTGACACTTTTATCTTGAAGGTAATTAAATAGCTGTCTAATTGGATTTAAGACCTGCTCAATGGGCGGGAAATCATGCATGGTACTGTAAACATAGTCAAATAACCATGGCTTGAAAGTTCACAGGCCCTAGAGAAAACCGACTTCTGTCTTTTCCATAGATCAATTTAATTTCTTACTATATTCAAATTATGAAGCATATTTACAGACAATTGTACTTCTCACCACATATCAAAGAAGCTTCTTTTTGAAACATATGGAAACTTAATAAGTTCCACAACTGGCCAAATGCAGAAAAGAAATGACTATGAGGTGCTCATGTCTATGTGACACATCTACAGTGAAATCTCTGCATCTGAGGCTCAGTCAACATTGCAGAAGAGGTGGCAGAAAGTATTCAAGAGCCCGAGGGCCAAGACATCTGCAATGAGTTAATGTGTTCTAGCCTTGATTAGGAAGCTGCACTAATGAAATCTCTACATTGTGGAGATCTTCATAAGGACAAAACCATGTGACATGCCAAGGTGGATGGGGGAAAAGTCATGGAACCTCACCTCAAGATGAAGAGCTAAAGATAATCAGTGGATGCTGAAGGAGGAATGAGCAGTTTTCTCCAGGAATTGACTTTCTGAGAGATTGTTAATCCTAAGTAGATATCCTAAGTAATAAGGAAGAGGGCACAAAATGGAGTGTGGGGAGATATAGTTGGAATTGGTGGGGGGCTTGGATTGGTGGAATTAATGTAAAGATAATAGATGATACACATGTATTTCTCAAAACAATAGAAATAAAAAGACATGAATTTTTGATAGGTCCCCACTCCCTCTTATACATTCAGGAGAGAATCATTCTTTGACTCTTTAGAGCATCTTGTGGTGGTGATCACGCTCTGTCAGTGTTTAGCTTGCAATTATTTCATTCCAATATTTGCTTGTTAACATGTGTGTTCTCCATCCCTGTCAGTTTCTTCTTTTCCTTTACAAGAACACAAGTGTTGTTGCATTAAAGACCCACTCTTCACTGTTGGAACTTCAACTTCCAACAAATATTTACATTGGTAGTCATCTTCTAATGCATGTTAGAATTTCAGTATCTTTTTAGGAAGCAAAATTCAACAAACAAAAATATGATTTAGATGATACATACATATATATACATATATACAATTGCAAGCATGAAATCACACAATCACACTAAATTATATTTTAAATGTAACAAGCATAGCTATTTCAACTGATTTCTACGAGGAGATACTACCATTAGTTTAACATAACTTTAAAAATTAAGTAAAAAATAAACGTAGAAAAGGCGAAAGGTTATTTCTAGGAAACCCAGCATCATATTACAATCCTCTCCTAGAGTCAATGTTAGCTTAAGATGTCATTTGAACCCACAGAAAAACATAGAATACAGTGTGTTATTCTTTTAGCACAATGCCATATGCTTGTAGTATGTGTCCAATTTAGAAAAGGAATAAGTTCTGTGACTTTCAGGCAGTGAGACTTGGGGGATGTCTCCTTAGGATTTGTTGTTTGTTGCTGTCTGGCACTTACTTGATTACCATGCAAATGATGCACTGCCATCCTGTCAGCAATTTCTGAACAACCAGAAGTCCCTGTGTGTTTTGATACATATGGTTAGAATGCATTAACCTCCAAACAAGTCCTCTTTCATTAGCTCTTCATAGAGTATCCACTTAATTGATTTGATAAGCTTCTGAAACTTTTTTTCATTTCTCTTTTTAATCACTCTCATGACCTTTAGGAATTTTCAGTCTATAATTTCTTGGTTGTTTTGAAGTTTATAAAATTAGATATTTTAAAAATATAACAAGTATTGCTTCTAGGCTTGCTTTCCAAAATGCCTGAGAAAAACAACTCCAAGGAGGACAGACTTATTTTGGCTCAAGGTTTTAGTGGCTTCAGTGCAGGGTGCCTTGATTTTGTTCTGGGCCAGTCAGTGTGCATTTATTCTACAGAGTCCATGAAGTCTCTTACATGTATATTGCCAACTATTTCTTGGAAAATGAGAAAAGAAAGCTTGAAAATGGACTCTTACAGGTGCCACCACAGAGCATGTAATTAAAAAAAGATTCTTTTTTTCCTTTTTGAGAGCTCAGTCAGAGTCTCTTGGTACATTTTTCAAATTATTTGCTTAAACTATAACTTAAGAGATACCATAAAATCCCCATTTATAAAACTTTTTTATTCTCCAGTATTTCTTTAATAGTTAAGGGTATACAAAATGTTTCCATTTACTTTAAAAATTTCAATAGAATAGTACAGTTACTTCAAGTATTGAGACACCTCACACTTTGCTTGAAACCAATGAAAATAATCTGCTTATCTATGTTTTCCATCTGATCAAATCTGTTAAAATAAATTTTGGCAAATGATATATTTAGCTCATATTTTCAGAGGCTTACTGTTCATGGTCATTTGTCTATCATTTCTGGGTCACGGGGACATAGAATGTGATAATAACAGTGCATGCTATTACAAAGCCACTTACCTTGTGAAAGTATTGAAGAAGGAGAAGGAGAAGAATGAAAGCAAGAACAAGAACAAGATAAAAGATAAAGAGAGTAGAGAGGAAGGGAAGGGGGAAGACAGAAACTGGTGACTAGATATACCTTCAGGAGCACACAATGACCTAGTTCCTTCAACTACACCCTTCCTCCCATCTTTCTACATTAAATTGTCCATTCAGTTATGATTAATCAGTGGGTTATCTATGTATGGGGATAGAGCTGCTGTGAAGGGGGAATACAGAAACTGGTGACTAGATATACCTTCAGGAGCACACAATGACCTAGTTCCTTCAACTACACCCTTCCTCCTGTCTTTCTACATTAAATTGTCCATTCAGTTATGATTAATCAGTGGCTTATCTATGTATGGAGATAGAGCTGCTGTGAAGGGGGAATACAGAAACTGGTGACTAGATATACCTTCAGGAGCACACAATGACCTAGTTCCTTCAGCTACACCCTTCCTCCCATCTTTCTACATTAAATTGTCCATTCAGTTATGATTAATCAGTGGGTTATCTATGTATGGGGATAGAGCTGCTGTGATCCAGTCACCTCTGCTTCCTGCTACTTTGAAGACCAAGCCTTCAGTATATGAGTCTTTGGACCGGGAAAATCTTTTGGACCGTTCAGCAGAAACTTGGTTTCTACCTTAAAAGGAGAAATGTCTAGTACTGAACTGGTCTGGGTGGTTTAGTGTCTGTGTAACTTTGAGCAACTTACTCAATTTTTGGAGTTTTCTTTACCTTTTGTCACAGAAAGGAATCAATCTGAATCTGATGTTTTCAAGTTTGAAGCAAGTCATTCATACTGTGAATCTACAAGTTACGAAAATTTAAAAGCTAATGATGTATAGATAACTACTCACATTCGTGCTTTACATGAGTGTTTAGAAAATACTGGGGTGTTTGGTATCTTTATTAAGACTATCTCTGCTTCTCTAAGTAGCAGTACTTTAAGTATTATCTTCTGGTTCTTGGAGATATCAGAGTTGTCTGTCCATAAGACATAAGGTTACCATAAGGTAACAGTTTGTCCTGTCTCTATTACTTTTTTTTTGAGGGGGGTACAATAACAATCTGATAACCACCTTATTAGGCAAATTAACACGGTGAAAAATTTCCTTATATTACATTCTTGACTCTCAATTCTGTTTTGATCCTTTCCTTCCTCATTAGTTTGCATTTGCTCTCAAGGTACAATAATTTCTTGTAAACCTAGAACTGTAGTTTTCTCCCATGAGCTGGAGCTGTGGTCCCTTCCTGAGCTGTGGTCCCCAATCATGAGCCACCTTCCATATTCCTCTGGTTGGGGGCTGACGATGGAGCAGATTGGAGGATGGAGGCCTTCTCGGTGTTGGGCAACAGTTTCAGCCTTCTCTGAGTGACTGCATTTCACATAATGTCCTGCCCAAAGTCCCAGGCCATATATGGCAGTGATTTTTCCCTCTGTGTAGGGCTTATGCTGGGAGGTTTCTGTCATTTTCAGTTTTTAGTCTTGAGGGGACTGATTCTTAAGAATGGACTTCCCACCACCTTGATGGCCTGCTATGGTCCTGGATCCACACATAGTCCTTGAAGCTGAACCTTGTACATTTCCAGGCACCAAGATGTTTTTCATTATTTCGTATTACTCTTCTAAAAGCCCAGTGTACCTTCACCTGTACCACACCATGCCATCACATGAGTGTTACTGCCAATGGTTACATAGAATCTAGGATTTCCAGGTTACTATTTCCTTTTTAATCTAGTACTTCACAAAGTTGGTCACACTTAAGTGTCACATTTCGGCATATTCAAATACTTCATGCTGAGCTCAATCCCCAGAAATTCTGATTAAGTGGTAAAGGCCAAAGCTTCTTGTCAACAGTTCTCACTCTAGGTCTGCTGCTTCCAAGAAGCAGAGAACAACTCCTGGACTTCCCAGTTGAATGACCTCTAATTCTAATTCCCTTCCCTCTTCTCTTAAACCTCATAGAATACCAACCAATTGTCTAACATCCTTAGTTTCATTGACTTTGTTACTTGTGCAGCATTTTCCCCTAGTTCCCTCCTGAAGGGAGGAGGGAGGTTAATAAGACTCAAGAACTATAGACCTGGAGAGATGGCTCACCTGTAAAGAGTACTAGCTGCTCTTGCAGAGGACTCAGGTTTGATTCCCAGCAAACACATGGTGACTAACAACCGCCTTTAACTTCAGGTCTGGGAGGTCTAATACTCTCTTCTGACCTCCATACTGCATTTACATACATGCAGTCAAAGCAAAATAGAAATAATACAATATTTTTAAAAATACACAAGAAACATATGAAACCTACAAGGGTCAAGAAGTAACAAAACTTAAAGGCTCAAAAACTTCCCTAAACTTAGAAGGTTTACCAGTGCCTTCCCTTAAGCTATATCAGTGCACACAATTGCTGGGGAAAAGAGTCCTTGGCTCACACTACTGCCTATAAATTGTATAGGATGCTCCAGGAATTCGGTTTTTGTGATTTATCACATATGCTGGGTAGGTTTTTCAGTAATGCACTTGCCGTTAATCACCCAACGTCCTGTAAGCAGCCATTTATTTATAATCTTATATATTCAAATAGTCTCATTGGCTCACTAAACTAGAGTTGTGTAGAATTGTTTCTTTGGTCTGTCATTACTGTGGTATGCAATGGGAACAGATTTTTGTTCATATCTCTCCAAGAAAAGTTAATAAAAGTTTCCTGAACCTCGATATTTTCAGAAAAATGTTGCGGCGTTTCAATAGATTGTTTTCGGTAGATTGGGTATTTTAGTAAATCTAGGTAATTAAAAAATTTTCTGTTTGATGTCTGATTTGGCTATTTTATGCATAATAAATCTTCATTACCATTTAGTCCCTTTCTTGTGTTTGTCCTTTTCCCTTTTGTTTTCTTAGGCAATAAATTCTATAAATACTTGACCCAGGTTTCTGGTATGAGGTAATTCCTAGTTCTGGAGACACCCTCGGAGCTGTCAATCTGCAGTAATAGTTTGTGTTTTTACTCTTTTCTTTTTTTTCTGTGATTAATATTCACCTATTCTTGTCTGCCTGTAACTCCCTTGAGTCAGACTTTCACCCTCTGGCATTTGTCCTAACACTTCTGCTTCTGCAGATTCTCCCCCGAGCCCTTCTGCTATTCTTTCTTCTTTGATACTTTTACTTCAGGTATTGGCAGGGGAGAGTGTTCTGTGGTGTCAGGGGCAGTGAAGCTTCTGTTTCCACTGCAGACAGCTCTGAGCTGCAGCTTCCTATTCATTTCTCAGTCAACTCATTTCTATCTCCTTTACCCCTCTGCCTGTCAACCTTATTTATCTGACTGCTGTCCCTGTAGCAGTGATCCTCTACTCCTACTGGCCTGTCCAGTTAAGCTTTTTTCTCCTGGCTTCTCAATTGGTCCTTTCCTTTCCCTTGAGTGGGTCTTCTCCCTTCACAAATGTCCAATTCTTTGTTTGTAGCATGTAGCATGTAGCATGTAGCATGTAGCACTTGAAGACCATGTCTCACACAAAACTCCACAACCATGATCATACGTTATAGACAAAGTTTGTTTTACATATTGCCATGACTTTTAGTATTTAGTCTCTCTCAGAGTTGTTTGTTTTTTCTTTTGGTTTACTTTATGGAGATTATGCAAAATTAATAACATGTGTTCCCTGTATTTGCCATAATTCACCTTTTCAATTTTGATATATGAGTTAAAACAATATCTCTACATGAGTCCATGTGCATTGCTGAAGTTTGCATAACAAGTAACAGTGCCAGACACGAGAAACCCTCCTTTGATTTGTTGACCAGAGTAGTCAAGTGTCTCCCAAATTTACATGGGTTATTGCCATGGCCCTTTATTGCCTCCCAGAAATTGAAAGTAAGACCCTACTGCTGAAGACAAGACATACTTCAGAGATGGGATTTGAAGCAATGTAACTGGAACTGACCTGGAACCAACTTTTCCTGAAGGCTAGCACTCATAGCCCAGGGAGAACATCAGTTGATGGCCCAGCACCAGCTTCTTGATCAAATAACTACATCAGTGACTGGCCGAGCATTTGATACTGGTGCAGTAGTGACACTTTTATCTTGTGGCCAATCAACGGCTACTTAATTGGTCTTAGAATCCACTCAATGGAAGGAAATTCATGTATGGTAAAGTAATCATAGGCAAATACACATGGCTGAAGAGGTCATAGTTCTTAGAGAGATTGCCAGGACTGTCACATCACTAGGAAACTATAACTTCTTACTAAATGCAAAATATTTATACTTCTATTTACATTCAAGTATCTCAGTCACTACTCATCAAAGAAACTTCTTCTAACCCAATGGAGACTACTGCAGATGATAAAAGTTGGTCACACACAGACATTGTCTGTGAATTGCCCATGCCTAAGTGGCACATCTACAATGTATCTTCTATTCCCAAGGCTCAGGTGATATTGAAAATGGTATAAAGAAGTCAGTTACGTATCTCTCAGTTTTCATTAATGAAGCTCTGGAATACAACAAAGGGCCAATAACATGAAAAGTCACAAATGGTTAAATCATCATGGAGATTTGGAATCTTCAGAATGTGGGTCCTTGGACCGGACACTTATATTACATTTTAATTTCCCAGGGACCTGGGACCATTGTGGAAGAGGGAGTGGAAAGATCATAAGAGCCAGTGAGGAAGTGCATGGTTATATGTAAATAGAATCCAACAAGCTCCTGGAAACCTGGTCATATGAGCCTACAGAAATCATTTCAGCATGCGCAAGATATAGGCAAGCTCAAGAAGACAAAACTCAGCATGACACAGGGGAAATGGGTAACAGACTCCCAACCCTTGTTTAAGAAATATCGGCAACCGATTACTGTTAGGTAAGGATGAGCTAATTTTTCTAAAGTAAAAGACTCTGGGTAGGTTGACTCAGTGGATGAATGTGCACTTGAGGTCACTTGGAGACACTACCTTGACACAATATACTTTAGCACAGATGAGAGAGTATATGGATTCCAGTTGGGGTGCTTTGGGGGCTTCCAGTGGGGAAATGGATATAAAGATGATTAAGATTGAGTGAGATGTTTTGTATGAAACCTACCATGAATCAATAAAATTTTTTAAAAAAAGTCATAGAGGGAATTGTACGGGAGGTATCATAACTCAGCCTATTTAAAGGTATACACAACAAACCCACAACAAATATCATTCTAGATGGAGAAAAACTTAAAATCAGGAACCAAAAAATGTTGTCCACTGACTCCACTCCTTTTTAAAACTGTGCTTGAATCTCTTGTTAGAGCAGTAAGGCAGGAGAAGGAAATTAAAGGAGTACTAATTGGTAAAGAAGATGTCAAATTATCCCTTTTTACAGATGATATAATTTTATACCTAAAAGATGACAAAAGGACCACCAGAAAACTCCTAGAAATGTGACAAGTTATAAAACTAGAAAAGTGGCAATTTATAAAATTAATCTACAAAACTCAGTAGACTTTCTATATACCAATAAAAAGCACTTGGAAAAAGAGTACACGGAAATCTTCCAATTCATAATAGCCTGAAAAAAATATCTTCGGAATTAACCTGGCCAAGGATATTAAAGCTATCTAAAATTAAAAATTTAAATCTCTAAAAAAAAGAGATTGAGGAGGACACCAGAAGATGGAAGGACCTTTCCCGCTCATAGATTGGAAGAATTATTTTGCAAATGACCATCCTACCAAAAGCAATATATAGAGTCAATAAATCCTACTAAAAATCCCCATGAAATTCTTCAAAGAATTAGAAAAAACATCTTAAAATTCAGATGCAAGCAAAAAGACCATGGATAGCCAAAACAACTCTGAGCACAAAGAGCAATGCAGGGGTGATTACTATACCAGATTTCAATCTATATTACAAAACTTCAGTCATAAAATCAGCATTCTATTTGCACTAAAATAGAACCGTAGATCAAGGAAACATAAGACCCAAATATGAGTACATGAAACTTCAGCCACCTGATATTTGTTTTGATAAAGGGGCCAAGAACATTCACTGGAGGTAAGACAGCATCTTCAGCAAATGGTGTTGCCAAAACTGGATCCCCACCTGTAGAAGAATGAAAATAGACCCTATCTTTCACCTTGTACAAAAGTCAACTTCAAATGCATCAAAGACCTCAATGTATAGGTGTAGAAAAGGACTTTCTAAATTGGAAATCAATTTCTCAGGAATCATGATCAATGCTAACAAGTGGGACCTGATTAAAAAGAAATGTTCTGTACAGCAAAAGAAACAACCAAGGAAGTGAAGAGAAAACCCACAGAATGGGAGAAAAATCTTCACCAGCAACAAATCTGACAGAGGTTTAACATCTAGAATAAATAAGGAATACAAAAACCAAAGAATCGAGCAAATAAATGACTCAGTTAAAAGATGGGCTGAGGACCTGAGCAGAGTTCTCAAGAGAAGGAATAAAAATAAATGACTAAGAATCATCTTTAAACATGTTCAACTTTACTAGTAATTAGGGAAATGCTAATTAAAACCACTTTAAGATTTCATTTTAACCCTGTCATGCTGGGTAAAATCAAGAGAACAAATGATACCAAATGCTTGACAGGGTGTGGAGACAGCGGAAGCCTCGCTCATTCACTGCTTGTGGCATTACTTAAAAATAATTAATCTAGATAATTACTTCTGTATGTTTCTTTATCTTTGAGCAGTACTAAAATAGTTTAGTACTTTGTGTCTTTTATTCATTATCCCTTGTCATGAGTTGGATTCCCATGGAAGACGTGGGCCTTCCTGAAGTGGTGTTTGGAGATATGAGAGCTATGCTGTTTATAAAGATAACCTTGGTCAGTTTCAATTCATACAAAAGTGAATCATTTCTACCCAGCAGTATTTTAAATACAGTTTAGAACGAATTTCTTGCAACATATTCCCATGACTGATTACAGCACCCTCATTTGTCACTGTATGGCAGTTAAAAGGCTACTGTATTACAACAAGTTGACCTTTGCAATGGATTTTGTAGAAGATTTGGGAAAATCTTACACGGTAACAGAAGCTCCTCTGTATGTTACAAAATGTCATCATAATTTTTCTTCACAGATATCAGGGTTTCACTGACTCAGAGGAAGTGGCTTGTTTGGGAATAACATTTTTGTTTCTAGTATTCTTTTTCACAGTAGAATGTTTTTATTTATTTATTTATCTATCTATCTATCTATCTATCTATTTATTTATTTAACAGAATGCCCTTCTAGAAACCATACTAAGCATACAGCTGGTAGCACACAGTGCTCTATGGGGCCAGTGCATCACATGTAACAGCTGGAGCTTTAAGGCTGTGCTGTAAGAGAACTACAGATATTATAAATATAGAATATTTTCTGAATCTGGCTTTCATTGACCTCTCTTGAACTTTAACAAACATGCCTTGAGATTTGCTTAGGACCTGTCTGCATCCATTCCTTACTATAATTGAAAAGGTATTTTAAAGTCAAAATAGTTTTCATTTTAGAGGAAAAGGAGATGGAGAAAGATTCCTTGCCTGAAGAAGAGCTTGTTCTGGAGTTAGAACATTCATATTATTATCTACCTCACTTTCTTTATCTCTATCTCTCACTCACTTGCTAACTCATTCTCTTAACTAGTTGTATGGTTTCCAAAATATCGTTTCTCTTTATTGATGAAATATTTTCTCTTTTGCTAATAATAACTTCTTTACCTCTTCCTACAAAATGCTTTTATTCACAAAATCCCGGGTCTTACTTTTCTTGAAACACTGTGCCCACCCAAATAAAATTTTATAAACACACATATCCTTGATACATAAAATGGAAAAGTTGTCTATTCTATTATGTAATCAAAATGCTGTCATTATAGTTATATGCACTTGTTCTTTTTAAGTGAATTAAGAGAACAAGAACCTGAGAGTTAAATTCCCCTGTAATAATGCAGCTTTGTTCTTTCCACAGAAATAATTTATTTTCAAACATTTAGGTCCTGGCAAAATGGCTCAGTGAATGAAAGAAAGTGCCTGCCACCAAGACTGATGACCTGAATTTGATCCTGGACACCCACATGATGGAGGGAGAGAATTGAATTCCTTGTGCTATCCTCTGAGTTCCACATCATAGCACTCATGTGCACGAGTGCAAACACACACACACACACACACACACACACACAGAACTAAATAAGTAGTAAAATTAAAATGTAAAAATGCTTTAAATCCTACACTAAAATTTACAGATGATCATCATAGTGTGTTTAACAATACATATTAAATGATTGTTGAAATAAGGTAGATAGAAAATACTCAAGAGTCTATAGTCTGAATAATATAATGTGTGTTTGTGTATATTGGTATACGAATGTTCTTATGTATATGAGGCCTTGTGTGGGCAATACGCATGCCTTTATGTGTGCATGCATGTGGAGGTCAGAGGTTGACCCTGCATGTCTTCATTAATCACTGTCTACATTGTTTACTTAGTGTGTTTTGCTGACTCAGGAGCTCACTAGTTTGTCTAGTCCCACTAGGTAGCTATCACCTTGGAGCCCCTGTATCTGCCTTCTGTGTGTTCAGATGATAGCCCTTCAGTCTCTTGTGTGGGTTTTGAGGATCCAGACACATATTCTCATACTCACATGACAAGTACTTTATTTACTGAGCCACCTACCAGGCTCTAAGAAAAAAAATATGGAAAATTACATTCATTTTGCAATTAATTTACATATTTTAAAAGAAAATGATGTACATTTACTGCCACTTTCCCCTCACCTCGTGATCCCTGATTCAGGTTTCATGATACAGAAATAACTTTGCTTGCTTTTATAGGGAAACAATTATCAACCAGATATTAAGTAGCACAGAAAAATACCGAGATCCTCTGAGATGAAATAATCTTACCGCACTCAGTACTCTGTCACCAACTTTCCCTGACACACAACACACAGTGGGCAAATCAGTGCTGTGTGGATTCACTCACTGTTAAGGTGCCAAAGACACTGGGAGAGTGATGGGTACTTGCAAGTCATTTTCTATTACTCTGTAAACAGCGTCTCACATAGGACTTATCCAATTTTCCAAACAGAGAAAGTTGTTCAGACATTGGTTTAATTGAAAAGGAAAAAAAAAAGATTACCACGGAAAATTACTCATTTTCCTGCCAGATTATTAACTATGTGTTCTTTTTTTTTACTTTTAAAAATATTTTAATAGAATTTTTGCAGTTTTTGTACAACATAATTTGATGGTATATAGATCACCTTGACTACCTGCATCTCCACTTATTAACCCCTCATTTAATGTCCTCTAATATACATGTGCGTATATATATAAGTATATATATATACATATACATATACATATACATATACATATATATATATATATATATATATGCACATGACCTTCAATGTGGGCCCAGCCACTGGAGCCTGGTTAACCTACCAAGTCCCATCATTAGAAGAGATTTCTCTCCCCTCTCAGCAGACAATGGTTCCCATAATTTCCTTAAATTGGTTTGGTTTTCTTACACATTTTGCCTCACTTAAACTGAAATTTTGCCTGGTTTGAGTTTATATAGGACTTGTGCATGCTGTCACCATTGCTGTGAGTTCATATGAGTAACTGACTGTCTGGAAAATTGTTTCCTTGTGGTCATCTACCTCCTCTGACTCTTACAATCTTTCTGCCCCATGTTCTACAATGACCCCTGAGACTGGGGAGGCAGAAATTTGACTAAGGTGTCTTATTCAAGGATAAGCACTCTATAGCCTCTTGTTCTCTGCACATTTTCGAGTGTAAGATTCTGTGTTAATCACTTTCTACTGCATAAGGAAACTTCTCTGGTAAGATTTGAAAGCTCATTAGTCCATGGGTATAATAAGTCATTAGGAATCATTTTAACACAATAACTCTTTAGCTGAAAGCTAGTATTAGGCTCTTCCCATGTCCAATGTCCTGTCTAGCCTCAGGTTCTTAAGAGTGATATCAATGTCAGGGATGGGCTCTATCCTATGAAACAGATATGACATCTCCAATTAGAGAGAGGAGTTAGCCCCATTATATCTCTACCACTCTTACACTTGCGGGCATATCTTGTCAGGCCAGTTGAGTTTATAGAATTCACAGATGGGTAAGGTTGATGATTATTTTTCTGGTAGCGTTCATAGCACTTTTACACATTACGAATGCTTGCCGGTATATATGAGGCTGTGAAGTCAGCACCAGCTACATTTCTCCTTATTTGTTCTAGAGCTCATTTATGTAGTGTCTTCAGCAATAGGGACTTACCATCAAGTTCTGGTGGGTAACCAAGAGCAGAAGCAATGACCTGTATTGTTTGGGGGTCTATGGGACTCCTGGTCAACAACTTCTAGAGAACGAATCCATTCCTTACATTGAGGCAGTTTTTTCAATTGCCTATGATGTCTAGGAAAGGCAGTTTTCTCCTGCTGAAGGGTAACTCTTTTTAATATCATTTAATAAGGAATATGTTTATAAATTAAGAAACTCTTATAAAGGTAGGTTTCCATACGGCTTGTCGTAAAGGTCTTTAGTGTCGTTTATCCTTCCACGTACTCCTTCTCTGCCCTGGTCTCTCATTCCAGATCCTACTAACTCTTCCTACTCTAAGGTTTCCCTGTCTCCCTTCATATCGCTGCACTCTACTTCCCCTCTTAGGAAACTCTCCCAACTCGTTACTGTTTATTCTCTTCTTGACCTTTCTGGATTTGCAAATTTTAACATGTAATCTGAGTTTGCAGGTTTCAATTTGAAGATCCAAAGAGGTCAAAAAGCTAATGTTTTTTTAAAACAGTTGTTTTCAGTTTTATCTCTTTTTGTTCTAATCCTGAAATATGAAAAAATTATTGAACAAAAATGATAATTCCTTTCCTACCAGTCGACACCCTCTAATGTTCAAATAAATTCCTTCAGTATTTCAAACTATTACATTCCACTTGCAGTAAAAGTAAATGATAGAATTGTTTTAGAACCCGAGTTACTTTAGAACGTGTTCAGGCTTCTCTTTTAAGGATATTGGAGGCTCTGATTAGTGTCAGCTGTTTATTCACAGAGCAATCACTTTGATTTGGACACATTAATTATTGATCAATGTCCCTTAACCCCTGTGTAGAAAAAAAAGGTAACCTTTTCAAGTTTTTTCCTGATCTTGGCCTAAGGACTCAGATCATCTAGAAAGTTATTGGATTTTCTTTTCCTCCTTTTGGGAATACAAAATTTCTTTGATTTTTGATTTTTATATTCTCTGTGTTGGCTCCCAGATTTCACTTTCTGACAAAATGTCAAATAACTTAGGGAGAAGGCTTACTAAACGCTGCCATTATGCCCTGCCACCTGAAGGTGATTCTGGGCCTGGTTCAAATCCAGACTTCTGCCAGGATTTGGAAAAGGGCCTATTTGGCCTTGGGTCACACTCAAGCTGTGTCTACTCAAAAGCCTCTGAAAGGTTTGAAAATGGAATTGAGGATGCAACCAGTGTCACAGCTCACTCTGTGTGGTTTATTGTAGTTTGAGAAAATCCACCTTTGCCAACGCAATCCATCATAAGAATTTCACCATTATGATACACAAAAAAACAAAATTTATATGTATTCATACAACATGACAAAGAGTGTTCATAAAATACCATTCAGAAACACAGTAAGAAGAACCCAGATATTCAACAGCATGTGATGAATGATGTTGCAGTGAGTGTGAACAATGACTTCAATGGAGAAGTATAAAACAGAAGAAAGTAGGCTCAGGACACAAAAAATATACGCTAGAATTCTATTATCAAACTGTTTAATTTGTGATATAAATGATCCTGGTAATGACACTAGTCAACTTTGGGTGAGAAACAGTGGCAACAAGGCGATATTGGGGAGGTTTCTTTACTAGCAGCCTGTTTCTGGTTAGGAGGATGTGTGCCTGAGTGTTTTCGCCTTGGACATAGTTATGGACTTGAACACATAGTTTTACATTTTTCTGGATGTGTATGAAACTTCAATTAAATTTAAATAAATAATTAACTAAGCTCTAAGTCAATTCATATTGATATATTTAAATTCGTTTTTACTCTTTTGCAGTACTAATTCAGGGTAGAAAATTACATTATGTATCTCAAAAAATTGACTAGTCATTCTCAAGGACAAATGACGAACATACTGTTTGAGATATATACAAGAGTTTAGTGAGACTGAATGTATACTCTACCTTACTTGCTGGTAATTCAGATTTTTTTAAATGTCTGTCTTACCAACCTGTGTAGTACACACACACACACACACATACATCCACACACCAAACCTGTCTAATACATTGTTAGCCATGTAAATCTAAAATCCAATTGCACAGATTGCATTTGAATATAAATAGATGCTGATGGCTTCAAGTGTATTCTTAGAATATGAAGCATCTCTGGAGTTATATTCTGATCAGAGGCCATTACTCCAATTAATTGCTGGACTTTCTAGTCAGAACACAAACATAAGCTCTATCAGGGACCATAATGTCTCATCCAATTTTATTTCTATTGTCTTCTACATGACATAATGCCCATTAGATATTTAAATCACACTGGTTGTGAAAGATATAATAATACAACTCTTCATGTAGAAAGACCTTCTTGACTTTCCTTGGATAATTTTTATATTCTAGATGTCACATCCAGGTAAGAGTTGACAAATTGAGAAAGCAAAAATGTAAGTATGAGAATTATAGCATATTTATAAATTATACCAATATTATTGTTAAAAATATACTATTACAAAAGTAAGAAATATTGATATATATTGAAGTTTAAATTTAGCCATCGTGTCAGCATTTTAAAGAAAGCCCCTTAGGGTCCTGTCAGGCAGTATTCATTGCAGCTACAGCCATACTGCAAGATTTTGAGTTTTTTAACTTGTCTGTTAATGGTGAGCCCTTCTTACACATAGGATACTTATACTTATCTCATATTTCTATCTAGCTACCAAAACATGCATTAATGGCACATTGTACAAATATTATGAATGATATTTCAAGAACTTGGAGGTTTACTGTACTATATAAGCAATAAATTTTGCCATTTGGACATGATTCTGTATCTCACAGTTCCTTGCAGGAGATCAAAATGTTATTTAAAGGTTTCCCAAAGATGTTCATGGACGTATTCCAGAATCCACATTTTTCTTATGAATTCTAATTCTTAGTAAATACAACTGAAATGCAGTACAAAATACAGTGAAAATTAGTATACTCAAAATCTTACTGAAACTCTTCACATGCATTTTTCCTTTATAATATTTCTAACCATGTAGAAAAATTCAAGATTTCAGGAGTTCTGGAGAATAAATCTTCCATATAAAGAATATACTTGGTATGTTTAGTAGAAGGAACTTGACTACAAAGCTACTACTTGAGGATTTTGAAAGGTAAAAAAGAAGTGGTGGCAGAAGTGATATTTTGGTTTTCAGATATTAACTCTACTGACATAATTGTTCAAGAGAAAAAAAGAAGGAAATAGTATTGGAAATAATATTGAATATAGGGAAGTAATTGATAGTCAAATCATAGAACATCTTGTTTTTTTCAGCGGGGAAATAGTGTATGAGAAGAAGCTTTAATAATAACATTGTTGACTGGGTATCCTTCTTTAAGACTGCTATAAATTGTTTGAAATGTGATTGCAAGGTATCTCCCTTGGCTTGGTTAAAGCACCTCTCTCTAGTTATTTTGGTTTTTCTATAGGCCACTTATCTCTCCTATCACTGATCCAAACACTAACATAGAAACTGGGATTAAGCCCCATCTTTTCCATAATTATCCTGTAAATAAAGCTCTCTTCTAAAATAAAAATTAGCCCTGGATAATGAAAACACCATCTTATATGCCACCATAGATGGGAGAAATTCTACAATGTTGCAGCTGTATATTAAGAGCAACAGGCAAGTAATGGGTACTAAGAGAGAATCAGTTTCTCTAGAGAAGAGCTCCAAGTTAGGTTGGTTATTCAGTCCCAGTGCTCAGTCCTAAACACATGTGCTTACTAGCACCATTAGATGGACTCAGTAGGATGTGATGTGTGTGTGTGTGTGTGTGTGTGTGTTTGTGAAACAATAATAATTAAAGAAGAAATCAGTATAGTGAGAAGGAGAGGCAATAAGGAAGGAGTTGGAGGGTGGAGAGGGAGGGAGGCAAATAATGCAAAACAGTACTCAGGTATGAAAAGCCTACAAAAAACGAATAATTTAATAAAAAAATTAAACAAGATGATTCAGAGCACCCCAAGGGGAAGCATCATGAATTCACACCCCAAGGGTCTTGTTCTGCTATGAGAGCTCCCATTGCTGTAGACTTCCTGGAAGTGTTTTATACACAACTATAACCCCTCTAGACACATTTAGCAATTCAATTTGTTCCATGTAATGTTTCTGTTGTTTCCATTCCTCTTTAGTCCCATGTGAAAAATACATCTAAATGTAATATTCTTTGGATGGGGGTATTTCAGGGACAGGCTTTCTTCGGCAGATATAATGGTCTCTCCTAGACAGGGCTGTCTTAGAGAGAGGATTTCTTCATCCTAATCTTAAATTCATCCTGGACAGAAGTCTGAGAGTGAGGTTTTCTTCATCTGATCTAATGTTTTCCCTGGATGTAAGTGTCTTAGGGGGAGGCTTTTTTAGTTACAGACATTCTCAAGAGAGAAACCTCGAAACAAAATTAGAATGAAATCACACAAGTACTAGAGTTTTGATAAAAGTATGAGGAAATTATGCAAATAGTTTACATATCTTAAATAAAAATTCTCAACATAGAAACTACATAGTAACACATGTTACTCAAAATATAAAGGATTAAGGATATATATATATATATATATATATATATATGTGTGTGTGTGTGTGTGTGTGTGTGTGTATGGTGTATGTATATGATGTTAAATTCAATCATTTTCCATTCATTTATTCATTCATTCATTCATACATTTATTCATATATTCACCAAATATTTGATAGCATTGATTCCTGTTGTTTCAACAAAACAGATATTATCTCTAACTGCTGAACTATTTAGGTTCCCTAAGTGTAATTCCAAGAGTAGAAGACTATATTTCAAAATAATCAGAGGTAATATGAAGTTGGGGCAGAGCACAGAGGGGAAGTGACAGGAAAATAGATTTTCTAACTTTTAAGAGTTGTATGCTAAGCAGGTGGGTAGCAAACTGAGTAGTATTTAGACCCTTTTTATGATGACTCACAAGAAGCTCAGTAGATACTGGTTTCAAATACTCGCCTAGCCTCATTTCTTTTATATTACTAAGGGATTGTTCTAGGGTTCTAACAGAAATTGATGACAGGACATATTCCAAATATTCCTAAGTAGAGAAAACAAGATTTCCTGAAACACAGATTATGGATCATAAAATAGTGCAGAATTTGGGGAGGATGATGTTGTTTGTCATTGACATTTCATATATTCTGAGTAAAATGAGAATCTGGAGGACAATCTGCAGTTTAGTTTCAGCACCCATACAGAGCATTTAGATAATAAAAAAGGTAATTTACCTACCAAACTATGAGTTGAAATCACTGTGATTTCCTTAAAGGAGTACAATGATCCAACATTTAATTATTGTTGAAAAGGCAGGCCTGAAATAGTTTACAATTGCATTTGGTATTTTCAAGAATTGCAAAATAAAGAAGTTCTATTCCCAAGCTGAAGAAGTCACTTAAATTGAATTTTTAAAAATTTCCTTTTTCATAAGATTAATGACTAGACAATGACCCTTGCCATACAGAAACTCAAGATATTGACTGGAATTAGGAACGTTAGAGTCATTTTTGAAATCTACTATTTTATCTTAGCCTGTGGTAAATCTTCTATACATAAACTGTCAGTCCCCATTTTTTCTAATGTATAATTTTATTGACTTTTTGTGCATTTCATATGCACAAATCTTAATGATATTTAGCCCCTATGGCATGTTTAGTCATGGAAGATGAGGACTAATCATGAAGTGAACTGTAATTTTTAGTCAGGAAGTAAAATGTAAATTGTATAAATATTTGTCCTGACTTGAACATTCAAGAATAGAGGGAAATGCCAAATGCAAGAAAATTTGAAATATTTATCTACATACATATTAAATAAAACATTTGCATTGTCTGGAAGAATTGTGTGAAGAGATTCAATTCTATTTGCCCATGTGACTTAAGACAGTTATTCTGTAAGGCTCTTAAAACGTCTCTTAATAATCCTGTGTAAGTGTGGCATAGGACTGCTGTATTTGTTTCTACATTCTGGATTATAAAGCTCAGAACATGATTTAGTTGCTTGTGTCTCATAAGACAAGATAAACATATCGTAGTGAGATGACATTGATTCAAATATAACAACATATCTCCCCTGAGAAAATACATCTTCCTGAACTAAACATTTCCTGAGCTAAGAAAGAAGATGCAAAGTCATAGATATGTGTTTTTACGTACAACGTAGCTGCAGAGGTGGAGAGAGAAAGAAAAGGGACTCATTCAGCTCCACCTTATTTTTCCCTGTAGCATCATCATCATCAACTCCAACCTGTGACTTCAGAGTATGATGTTGAATGGATCAGAAATGATAGCTAGTACTAATAGATTTTCATAGACTTGTCCTCAGCCTAACATATCTGGCTTCTTCTTATTCAATATCTATTTCCACATATATTCAGCCTACCAAATCTGATTTCTGTCTAGAGTCAATGGACCAAATCAGATGTAGCTCTATCCAGAACAAGGAAGGCAGAATATCCCTCCAATCCATGTTTAAACAGAATGGGTCATAGCTGTTTCTCATCCAAAATATATCATTCTGATTACCAAGCAGGATTTTACTTTTTATCTTTTTCACAGAGAATATCATTTCCTCTGCTTGATTCCAAGGACTGTGACCCCAGATACAAATAAACTCATGTTCTATGTAGTTACTGGCATTGGGCAATGATTCCTCACTTAATTAGAATATCCTAGTGCAAACACAGACATCGGATATACATAGATACTCTATGTGTTAGAAAAGCTTGCTCCAAAACTATGGATTAGGGAGCTCATCAGTTCAGAGGAACTGCTCTTGCAGAGTACCAGGTTTTGGCTCCCAGCACTAGCATGGTGACTCACAAATGACTGTAACTGAAGCTGCAAAGGATGTGACACTCTATTCTGGCTTCAATGGACACCAGGTATGAATTTGTGCATATATATCTACATAGGTACTCACACATACACATTAAGAAAATAAATGTGTTAGAGATGTGTGTTGCTACTTTCAAAAGGTAAGAACAGAGAAGTTGTTGGAAGAATAAATAATGGAAATGGATGGAATATTAACATCAGAGGAAGTTTAACATATTGTATTCCTTCTATAATGAACATCCTGTCTAATCCGATGAAATGTCTGCGGGAATGGTTGTAGAATGAACTCCTAAAGTTCACTGGATAATCTGGCAAATGGCAAAAGACTAGACCTGAGTTACAGTATTCTAGGGGAAAGAGAAGAACGTATAAACAATGCAGAGTACCATGTGGGCAATTTGATCATGCAGTTACTAGAAAGACCAGGATTTCCTTAAACTGCTACTGCCCTGGAATCCTGGGCACCCTAGATGCAAGAAGAGAATTTGCCAGGGATGGGCACAGTGATCTAGGGATGTGAGCAAGTACTATTTGACATGGTTATGAAATGCCTCTAACGTAGGAAATACCCACAATCTAGCAAAGTCCAACTATGTCAATATAAACAGCAGATTGAGAGATAGACACACAAAGACTCCAGGAGCTTGTGCACAGGCAAGTGCTTCCTGGGGTACCTATGAGTAGAGTCTAGGGAAGTATAATGCATGTAGGTATTTTCTTTCACATCTTTTCCTCATATACAAAACAAAGGGGAACGCGGTTGTGCCTCTATCATCTAGAATAATGCTCATCAAATTACAGACATTATAGATAAGCACTAAGCATCTTCTGTTGATATGTTTTAATTATTCTATATGGTATATAAACCACACACACACACACACACACACACACACACACAGGTAAAGGAGAAAGAGTATCTATATGTCACCAAACAAATACATATAGAGTAATATTTTTAGGATTTTAATATGACACAATCTTTTTAAAAATATTATTATTATAAATATTAACCCCCCAAATACTGTAATTTTTTCTATTTTTCACAATGGTATATATTTAGGCATGGGCCTAAATCAAGTAACTTATTTTTATCTTCCACTTAAAATTTATTGTTGACTTAGAAATCTTTAAAAATGTAAGCTCTTACTTTATCCAGAGTTTTTAATTCATAATTTTTTAAGAGCTTCTTGTCTTTTTCTCTTGGCCTTGAGCTCCCTACACATTCAAGGATGACTTTGAGATGTTGATCTTCCTGCCTCTGATTCCAGGTGCTGTGCTATGTGCTTGCAGGCATTCTCTGTCACATTGCTTTGCTTTGCCCTTCTCCAGTGAACACACTGGGGGTTGGCATCTAAGAGCTTGGCCTCCCTTGCTCTGCCACCTTCTTTGCCCTCTGCATCACATTTATTGTCTTCCTTTCTTAAACTTAAAGCAAAATATTACAAAAAAGAGAGATATCTACAGCCACAATAGCTTGGATGCTGCCTTTCTGTTTATTAATGGGATTGTAATTAGACTGATCAGTTTTAATTAGTATGCTGTCTTGTAGCAATCTAATGAAATGCTGTGTTGAGGAAAATTGATCTGGCCTTGATGCTAATTACTCCTCTAGACTCTAAACTTTATCAAAATAGGAATTGATTCTTTCCTGGCAACCTGAGTTCTGTTTCCCTTCCTTTGTCTCCTGTTGTTTATTGCACACTGTCTTCTGTTTAAGTGGGTCTCCTTAATGCCTATCATGTCCTCATCCTTAATTCATAATGTGTTCTCATTATCCATGTATTTTAACTAAATCTTGGACTCTGGTATAACCTGAAAGAGGAGGGCTTTATCATCTGTCATCAGACAAAACATTGCTTGGCTAAACTTTTCCTCTAAGGAATTTACTAGATCACAATCCCCTAATCCTTAAGGTTGGCTCCAAGCTAAGGCTGATAGGTTAGACCCAGGTCAGCCTTCACATACAAGTCAGAGCGATCAGGCTGATGTCAGAATCAGAGATTTTAAAGACAGTATCATTAACATTACAAAAGTAATATCTTAACAGTTTTCACAAGTGATTTGTTTTCTTATGTTTTCTCAATGCAGTATACCACTTTGTACATTTAAATATACAAATTTCCAATAGTCAGTTGACTGGTCTCCCTCCATATTTTTTTCATTCACTCTCTTTAAAATCAGAATAATTTGGTATAGTTGATATTTTCTTTAAATCTTAATAAACTTGGAATGCAAATCTGGAAGCCTGACATGAGCCTGACTAGCTCATGCTAGTGTGAATGTCATCTCAGTCATTAAGTACGCTGGTCTGTTGAGCTGAATAGCTTTGAGTAACACTTTATCAATGAAGAAAAGTGCAATTAAGTAACATTCAGGCACTAACTTTTGTTTAATTTCTAGAACACAAATGTTTTCATATATAACAGAATAATTATATGGGAAGGAAATTCAATTATCCTACATTTATCTGTACATTTAACTATGCTAAATCACATCATCTAGAATACTCTGTATTACTCTTGCTAGATTCCATTTGAGGATTATGGAAGAGCAGGACCTAGAATGAGAATAGTTGATTACATTATGTCTACTTATGAATAAGGATTGATAATTTCAAAATGATGAAAGTTTGACAGGGTGTGACTTTTTAAAGATAAGAATTTGTGAACACGAGCAAAGGAAAGTCTAATTACACTTGCTGATCTATATCAAAATATGAGAAAAAATATTAAGTAGACAAAAGTTACATAAAATGCTACAGTTAGAGAAGCTCTAAGAAGGATTCTAGGAGCTAAAGCCTGAAATACCTACTCCAAGAGCTTGAGAATAAACTTTGTCCATGATAAAATCTTTGTTGTCTTATCTAACTTATGTGAATTTGCTTCCCTTTATGTAATGGCAGTGATGGGAGCTGAAAGTCAGTCACATCATGAGCATGACCCATGTCTCTTAGAGGACAAAGAGGACAAAGTGAAATCTCAACTGGAAAATGAAAAAGGTGGCTCATGATACCAAAGTGCCTGCTGCAAGGTGGCATGCTGATTACCAAGTACTGAGTACTCAGGACAGATTGAGGATTCAAGCACTTTTCATAGTGCAGGTATAAGTTATTTCAGGGGTCTGCATTATCTTGTATTAAAATAGGTTTGACGCAGAGAGCCAATTAGAAGAGCAATGGAATTTCAGCAAGAGGGCTTGATTTATGCCCAAATCACAGATAGGACTTTATACCATTGCTACAGAAAGTTGAGGCTAGGAAAATGGGTCGAGTAAATGCCTGAATTTGGGGGACTTTAGGTAAAAACCTTCAGTGATGGGAAAGGGAATTCTCTGCCAAATTACAAAAGATGGCTCTTAGGTATGAATGTGTCAGTTCACAGGAACGAGGGATAAGCTATTGCTAAATAGAGAAAAAATAATATTGGGCAAATTAGACAACACTTAAATCTCAGTTTTTAAAATGACTCAGCTTTTGTTCAACTCCAATGGAATGAAAAAGTAACTCAGTGGTCATGTGATGAGAGGTAAAGGAAGAAGCTAAATGAATGTGGTAGGCACCTCACATCCATCTGCCTGCAGTAGGATTCTCAAGTACTGAGCTGTCAAAAATGAATGAAAGAGAATATTAAGCTTTATATGAATTTTTGAAGTATTACTTGTGATTGGGCAATTTGATTACTGAAATAACATGGCCTAGTAGGAAGTAATCAGAGAGCATTTTATTATCTAAGACTGGCTGAAAAATGATATGAAATGTGCCTTGTATTTCATTTGGACAGAAATATAACTAGTTACACAGAATGGGTTTGAATAGGGAGTAGTGGGGAGACATAAACTGATGTCCAATTTTACATCTTGTGAATACTGCATTTTCAGCCTGCAAGGTAGCAGCAGAGCTGTTGAGGAAGTCTGTTTTCCTTTCCAGAGCACAACTCCTGCCCATCTAATCCAAATTTCATTCACACAGAAATCACATTGGCATCAACTCATATGAATGTTGAGCACATAATACTGAAAAGAGAGAGAATGTCATCCTTCCATGAAAGTTGTTGCATTCGTTTGAGCTGTTGGTGTAGATTATCATAGGCTTGGTGGCTTACAAATCAAAAGATTTTATGTCTTTCATCGTAGATCTGAGGCCTGGAAATCCAAGAACAAGTCGGCAATAAGGTTCTTTGTGGTAAGGGCTCTTCTAAATTACAGACAACTGATTTCTTCTTGTAATTTAAATCATTATACAAAGCAAGTGAATTAGCTTGAAGCTATCCTTCTTATAAGGATACTAATCCAGTTCAGCAAGGATTCATTCTCATGACCTGTTTACGTGTCCAAAGTTCTGTGTTCAAATACTCCTATGTATCAGTAAAACATTTTTTAAAGGTGAAATTATGGGCTGGAGAGATGACTCTGCACTTACAAACACCAGGTGCTGTTGCAGAGGACCCAGGTTTGGTTGCCTGCACCCACATGGTTGCTAAACTTAAAGAAAAAGATAGTCTTCATGCCAAGAACCTGACAGATCCTCACCATAATCATGGGATGATCTTGAGGATCAGTTGACTGGATCCCCCAGGAAACTTTTTCATCATCACAATGGGAGGTGCTCTACGCCCTAAGAGGTTAGTGGACAATGGAGAGCTGGTATCATTGTTGTTAGCCACCACGTGGGTGCTGGAAATTGAACCTGGGTCCTCTGTAAGAGTAGTCAGTGCTAACAGCTGAGCCTTCTCTCCAGCCCCTAAATGTTGAGTTTTTATGGATATAACAACATAAAAATGCTTTTAAAGGAGGTAATGTTCAGCTGTGTTGAATGCAGTTTATAAATGAAACACAAGAATGGCTAATAACCATGGTATCTAGGCACGGTTTTGTATCTATGATCTAAACATCTTCTTTGTCATTCTTTTAATTTTGTCTTCACAATTACCTCATAAACTAATACAGTAGCTGGTCTTATGTTAACATTTGTAGAACAATCAGTAAATAGATTTTTTTTGCATAATTTTTTTTAAATTTTCCTAAAGCTATTGTCTTGTATAGTATATCATCTTTCTCTTAAAACTTTGATTTCATGAGTTTTTTTTTTCAAAAGAATATTATAACTTACTTTTATTTTTGAAAATATGATGTAAAATTCAAGTGTCTGTGATAGGTTCTCATATTTGTATACCAATTTTCCCTTATACTATGCAGGAGTTATAATATTTAACCATAAAGTCCAGATAGAAGAGAATCAGACAGTATCAGCAAGAAGAATGAATGAGAGATTAATTTTCTGACATAGAAAATGTGAACAGAGTTTGAAACACTATACTGTATACTCTTTTTATAGATTTTTCTTTTTAAATTTATTTTTATTTTATGTGTATATTGCTTGCTTGTATCTAAGTGCACCTGTGTCATGCAATGCCCACAGAGGACAAAAGAGGGCAGCAGATCCCCTAGAACTGAAGTTATAGATGCTTATTAGCTGCCATGTTGGTGTTGGGATTTGAACCTGGGTCTTGTGCAAGAACAGCCAGAGCTCTTAACCACTGAGCCATCTCTCCAGCCCCTCTTTACAGATTTTTCCAGAAAATAATGCCTAGGCAGGGCTTCTGCTTTAAGGGGAATATTACTCATTCAGATAAAATATGAAAGAAATGTAAAACAAAACAGTGTGAAGAATTTAGTCATTAGCGCTGAATAAAGGGGGATGTGGAAGCACTACATATCTGAAAACTTACTTCAGAAAACAAAGTAAAAATGTCACATTATTTTGGTTATGGTTCGAATATTAAATGACTTGTCAGATGTATACTTGCTCCTTAGCTCATGGCTTTATTCTGGAACAATTGTGTAAATATTAGGAGAGGGCTTAGCTGGAGGATGTACATCACTACTGTTGTGATTCTGAAGGTTAAACTACTTTCTATTTGCCATGAGGTGAGAGGCATCTATTTGTCTAGTCATATCACACTAATGTTCTAACTCAGGAAGAGCCCAGCCTCAACAGATTCAAAGAAAAAGACCTGAAAGCTCTGAAACCATGAACCAAAATGTTTCCTCCCTGAGGCTGTTTTTGTCATGAACTCTGTCACAGTAATGCGGAAGTCTGATTAACACAATTCTCTACTAGACAGAAATAAGACACATAACACAATGAAATGTTAAAAGTCAGAGGAGAGACATTTTGAGACCTGTAGATTCACGTGAGGCCTAGCCAGCAGTTCTAGGTCAATACAAGAAATCTAAATACAAGAAAGCTAAAAACTTTTATTTATCAGATTCCCTTCCAGACAAAGTACTGACTACCAATTAGATTATACTGAATAATGTGATTTTGGTAAAAATTTGAAGATAGAACTGAAGTCAATATCTTTATTTTACGGGAAATATTAGTTTTCTAATTGTTCCTTACAGTTGTAAGGATCCAGAAAGAGATCACCAGTGTCAGGGAGACTTAGAATTTCAGGTTTAATTCACAAAGTATCGGTCAAAGGACAGCTGCATTGGAAGCAGTAATGGCTTTTTGATTCCTGTGGTGCAGTTGAGCTACATATTAGTACTGCACAACAATTGTGGATGTATTCTTCCAAACATGCTTAGGGCTGATTGCAGCTTTCCAACTTTCTGAGGCTGGTGAGACTGTGTCATTTGCTTTTAGAATATAGACTTTGAAGAAAGTTGTAGTATCATTTCTAAGTAGTAGTCTGTATCAGTATTGGTGTGCAAATACTTCTCATGATTTTTCCTCAACTTGAACTAAGGTGGCAGAGGACTGGCAAAGATGAGTCATCACATGCCTAGCAGCTGCCCTGTACAGTGCTCTGTACATGTAGGGGAAAGTATGGTTAGCGATCAACATGGTATGGTTTATCCCTTTTGCTGTTTTTAGTCACCAAGATTTGGAGATTTTTTTTTCTACCTTAGCACAGCATAGACTAATCTTCATATTCATATCATAATTGAAATGTTATTTAAAAGCCATTTAAATGAATATGAATATTCAATTGTGCAGATAGGTTGAGAAACCTTTGAATCTGAATATTAATAGTCTAATATTCCACTGGGAAAGGAATGTGTGAAAGGACCTTAGAGGTGACATGGACGGCCAGTTGTATTCTTAATTAACATGATGAGAAGTCACTAGCAAAATGGACTTGAGCTGAGAGCAGTGATTGTTGCAGGCTATGGTTGGAAGGCATTCTGTTAATTAGTTTGGAAAAAAAATAGTTAAATGAATACAGAAGATGAAAAACAACACAGAAGCTTTGGCCATCAGAGTCTATGTTTGTTTGTTTGTTTTGTTTTGTTTTTAAGACTTTGGGACTGGTGGGATGGCTCAGTGATTAACAGCACTGGCTGCTCTTGCAGATGACCCAGATACAGATCTCAGCACCTACATGGCAGCTAACAACCGTCTGCAACTTCATTTCCAGGGAATCTATGTCCTCTTCCGAACTTGGGGGCATTGGATGACATGGGTGCACTTGCATACATGCAGGAAGACACATACATTTAAAATTAAAGTAATAATAAAAACAAAAAAGAAGGAAATGGCCTGGTAAATAAACTTATCACAAAATGTCATGTATTTCTTTTATTAAAAAGTGTCTGAAGGGCTGGAGGCAAGGCTCAGAGGTGAAAAACACTGATTGCTCTTGCGGAAGACCCAGTTAGTTTTTAAATATTCTGTTGATTTTTTTAATTTTATGTGTATGAGTGTATTGCCCACATGTATGTAAGTGTTCCCAAGTTGTGCAATGCCCACAGAGGTTAAAGGAGAACACTGAGTTCCCTGCAACTGAAATTACCAAAAGTTGTTAGCTGCCATGTAGGTGCTGGTAACTGATCCTGGGTTCTCCGCAAGAGGCTCCAATCCTCTTCACTACTGAGCCATCTCTCCAACCCCACAAGGCGCTTCTTTTATAAAAAGAAATACCTGACATTTCATGCTAAGCCTATTATCAGACCATTTCCTTCTTTTTATTTTTTATTTTTATTTAATATGTATGAGTGTCTACCTGCATGTGTGTAAGTGCAAAGTCATGCGTTTCTTGATTCCCAGCTCATGATGTGTTAGGAAGGGAAATAGCAAAGGAAAACCTCAAGGAACATTAAACCAGGGAGAGACAACATTTCTTATGATTATTAAAAGAACATAGTGAAGGAATATTCCCATTCTCCAAAAGAAAATCTCATGTGAATGATGAATTGCTGCAGAATAGGGTCTTCTATTTGTTTCCCCTCTCCGCCTTCCAGCACCGAAGAAGCATTCTGATAGTTACGCCTGACCTCTGTAACTTGGAAGTAGAGCATATGATCTGAACATTTTTGCCTCTGTGGATCAAGACCAAGTGGCTTTGGGCTTGGTGTGGAGACTGTAGTACACACTAGAAGTCACTGAAATCAGTGCATCGTCCTGAGACTTGGATTCATTCTTTTTAAAGTTTTTTTTTCAATTTTTAATTATGTATGTGTGTATCTGTATAAAAGTGTACCATATGTGCAGGTGTCCAGAAGACAGTGTTGAATCCCCCTAGAGACAGTGTTACATGGTTGCTGGGAAAGGAACTCCTGTCCTCTCTTATTTCATTGTTCAGCCAATCCCTCCCTAGTTGGAATGTCAAGCTCTGGTTCAAGTGCGGGATCCCATCTCAAGGTTATAAAACAGAAAGCAGCAAAGGAAGAGAGATGACAACCTAATGTGCCCCGCCCCATACACACGTGCATGAGTGTGCATAGTCATACACACATGTGCATGAACCACACATACCACAGAACACACACACACATACACACACACACATCATTTAGCTTGGGAAATGCTTATTTTTGGATGACTTTAAAATGAGAAGGATTATCAAAGTCATGGGTGAGTTCATGGAAAGAAGGCAGGAATTTCAAGGACAAGCTGGACAAGGTTACGTGGTTTTGGTTCTAGGAAGTGAAATAAATGAAAGTAAACCAAAACAGAAATTAGAATTTATTTCAGTTCACTGTAATGAGGTCACAGAGAATTATTTGATACATATTATCTAGAAGTAGCCACTAAGAATCTAGGAAAAAGAGCTATGTTCTTGTTCTGAACCAATTTGATGCTCTCATTAGAAATCTAAAGTGGTTCTTATTCTGGGATTAAAAATAGATGGTCAATATACATAAAAGGATTGGTTCTGATAGAGACTTTCATCTTAGATCGTCCAGGTAATTTTTCAAAATATAACAGCAAAAAAGGATTAAGAAACTGGTCTCTACTCAACAAGCTACTAGAAATACAAATAACCTTGAAAGCTAAGAGATTTGTAGCTTGTTAGAAAGAAATAATAAATGTGGATTTTAACAACCTGATACAAACCAGAAGTTTAAGAATAAGCACTATAATATGTGCAGTACTTCCTCGGGGATTGTAAATTGAACACATAACAACATCAAAATTTTTACTTATGAGAAAAATGAGATGACACATATAGGCTAACTTCTGAGTAGAAAAAATGTGAAACGATGAAATCTATTACTTGAGATACACATTATGAAAAATGACACCTTTATTTTTGAAGTCCCACTTTGGTTTTCAAAGCCTTATGTTGGAAATCATAACAGCTGTGCCTGGGCAGTTCTGCATTGTATTTAAATAATAATATTAAAGTCAAGTGTGATGGACATGCATACAATCTCATCACTCTGGAGGTTGAGGTAGAGATCACAAGAATCAGTCTGAGATATATAGTGAGTTCTACACCAAATTTTTAATAAAATGAAAGAGACTATTTTGGTATCTAGTATCCTATTTCCACTCTTTCTTTGTTATGTCTTAGTTAAGATTTTCAAGAGAAACAGAACTAACATGTATATACATATATGAAAGGAATGTAGAACATGGCTGTGGAACTGTAGAGAAGATGGATTTGAGAATAATGATAAGGAAGGACATTGAGAAGATCACTGACTTCTAAAGATTCAGCTGGAGAGATGGCTCAGCTGTTAAGAGCACTAGTGGGTCTTATAGAAGACCCAGGTTCTAATCCCAGCACCCAAATGGCAGTTACAACTGTCCCTAACTTCAGGTCTAGGAGATTTAACAACTTCTTCTGTCTTCCATGGGCATTGCGTGACACCAGGGCATTTATATATAAACAAGCATGCATGTATACACATAAAATAAAATAATAAATATTTTTTAAAAGAAAAAATAAAATTCACATGTCATCAGTTAATGATAACTTAAAGTCTCATAATTCAAGATATTTTATGGCATCCTTTTAGTCTTCTGAAAAGTTACTGAAGAGAAAGGGAAAGCAGAGGGAGGGATGGAGGGAAGGAGGCATAGAGGTGTAAGAAAGAGAGAAAGAGGGGGGAGAGAGAGAAAGAGGAGAGAGAGAATATTTCTTTGGCCTGTGCCACTGTAGAGGATGGCAATTCTGAAATCTACAGGAAGGTCAGTGAGCTGGATATCTAGAGGAGAATTAATATCCCAGCTGAAGCCTGAGGACAGTTGGCATGCAGAATTCCCATCATCAAAGGACCTCAGTCATTTTTTTCTAAAGCTCTTTTACTGAATAGATGAGGCCAACCATACCATGGTGGGTAAACTGTTTCTGAGTCCACTGATCTTAAAATATTGCCATCTAAAGTATACCTTTGCAGAGCTTCTACACTTAAGTTAACCCCAGTATCCAGGCTGAACCAAGCTGTCACAAATAGTTAACCATTAAAAGTTTTTAATGTAACTGTGATAATATGAATTTGCAATTTCCTCCATAACTTATGCGTTGAGGACCTGAATCATGTGACAAAATTGGCAGATGGTGGAATATTTAAGAAGTGGGTAATGTTGGGAGGTTTTAGATAATGGGAAATGTCATCAAACAAGAGCATGAGATGACAGCATCTTTTATTTTTCTTTCTTTCAATGTCTGGCACAAAGCAAATTATTTGTTCCGCTATATACCTTCTACTTCCTCCTTTTGCTCTCCAGCACCCTTATACAAAGACTTAAAGCAAAATGCCTGCCTGATCATGGACTAAGCCTTCAAAACTGTCATCCAAATTGAACCATTTTGACCTTTATAAACCAATCTTATCAGGTATTTGGTATAGTAATAGAAAGTTGGCCAACACAAGCATCTAGGATCCTCTGCCTCTTTCTTTATTACCTGAAACCTTCCCTTGACTGATATAAATTTCTAGTAGCCTAATGCTGTACATTACACTCAAGGATTTATATTCTGATGAAAAGTTTCTCACTTATGAAGGCTGAATATTCAATAGGTATCTTCATTGCTACTTGATTAGTAGAGACAACTATTATGAATATTAGTGTTTCTTTTGGTGTTCACATCTAGATCATAACTGGTTTTCTAGATCACATCAGAGTTTATCAAGGAAGTTAGATAGGTAGATAGGGCATTGACATATATATATATATATATATATATATATATATATATATATATATATATATAGGTCAGATAGATTGATAGATGATAGATCAAAATTTAAGAGGTGGTAAAATAATAACACACTGTTTTCGAGCTTAAAAGAGGAAATCATATTTTCCATATTCATCAAAGAAACTGTGAAAAATGAAAGATTCATATTAAGAAAAAGGCAGCGGTAAACATGGATGAATAGGTATCTATGTAGTAAGATATAAAATCTTTGGGCTAAATGTCCAAGAGTGCAGTGGCTGGATCATATGGTGGACTGATTTCTAGTTTTTTGAGGAATCTCCACTCTTTTCTCTAGTGGCTGCACCAGTTCACACTTCCACCAGGAGTGGAAAAGAGCTCCCCTTTCCTCCCACCCTCTCTAGCATTTGTCATTATTATTTTTTTGATCTTAGCTATTTTGAGTGTGGTAAGATGAAATTTCAAAGTGGTTTTAATATGTATTTTCTTAACTAAAGATGTTGAGCATTTTAAAAGCATTTCACAGCCATGTGTTTCACCTTTTGTGAGCTCCCTGTTTATGTCTCAATTCTCACCAGAAAAGCTTCCTTATACTCCTGATTATGATTAACACAGGGCCCCCAAACTGGCCAAAGTACAGAGAAAAAGAAGCTGCAGAGTGCATAGCCTTGTACATTACAGCTCTATAGAACTTCCGCCTCCCAAGGCTCAGGAATCATTGTGGAAGTGGGGGTAGTGGTGGAAAGATTTTAAGATCCAGAAGTGGTGGATAACAGCGGGGAAACCAAGTTTTCCAAATACCTGGGCAGTTATTCACATGAACTCACAGCAATAGTGACAACATGCACAAGTCCTGTATAAGTCCAAGTCAGACAAAATCTCTGCATGGACATGAGGCAATGGGAAGCTCCAACCTTACCTGAATAACTATTGGCTGTTCACGACTGCTGGGAAGATTCAGTCTCCTTTAAGAGTGAGACTCTTGTTAGGTTAACCAGGGTCCAGTGAATGCTTGTTTGACTGTATCGACCTTAGTACACATACTATATAATATACAATTTAATGAACATATATATGTATGTATACACTCTACTTGTATAGTAGTGTACTTGAAATTGGATGGGAGTAGTGGGAGGGTGCAGATAAATGGGAGAGGTGAGGGTGCAGATGAATGGGAGAGGTGATCTACAATTTATAACAATTCAATTATAAAACAAAACAATTACAATTCAGTAAAAAGCACTGCTAGAAATAAGAAAGAAAGTAGCTGTGTATTGAAGGATGACCCACTAGATGGAATGCTGACAGGGAAGTATGGAGTAGAATTTAGTAGACAAGGGAAAGCAAGGAGTCTTTGTGGGAAGCACTGAAGCTGGTCAGAACACAGCCATTGTAAGAAGACTCATGGTGGCTGGGAGAGGAGGCAAGAGCAGGGAGTTTACACTTGACTTGGATGGATGCAGATCTGTGGGATGTACTTCAGGATGGAAGCAACATGACCAGTTGGCTGTTTTCGGAATTTAGTTTTGATAGATTAGGGAAGAATAAATTAGAGTCAGAGGGAGGTTGGAATCAGGTGGATAAGTTGGGAAATAGTCATAATTGTTTCAGGAGAAAAATATGAAGTATGTGGATAAAGTAGAGAGGGGCAGAACAATTTCAAGTATGGATTTTGAAGGATGCTGGGAGGATGTTTGACTATACTCACATAGAGGTAAGGATTTAAGATTTGTGTCTAGGCTTAACAAAATTTCAACATTAGGATTTTGAGTATTTTAGTTAAACCCCTTCTGAAAGTTAAACTATCTTGTCTTAGTTTTCTAAAGGAACCTATTGAACATAACTTCACTTTTATGACTGCCACGAATTGAATTCATTATTCAGCTTCACTATGTTTCATAGTTTATTTTCATACTGATATTTTCTTTCTGATACCTGTCTTCATTATATGATGAAAAAATCAGAAAACAAAATTGTGAAGGAGACATTCTAGTGAGTAAGTAATTATAAATAATGGAAGAGAAACATTATGGGATGTCTCTGAAATAAAGAGAAAAAGTTTTATGACAAGCTGCACATGTATGCACATGTGTATATATGCAGATGTGGGTGTTCTAGGATTTAATTTCTTCCGGATTTCACCAAAGTACCATGTGTGTTAATAGTTTTCTTCTCTCTCATGGGAACTTGGAGTTACCTTGATTATTTTTTTAACTGTTTGAGAATTCCATACATGTAGATAATGTGTTTTGATAAAATCCACTGGCATTCCTTCCCCTCTGCCTCCCTTGATCACTTTTCTATCCCAAGTTCATGTGCTCTATTTTTTTTAAATTTACCCACTGAGTCCCCTTAGTACTACCTGTATGTCCGTGAGTGTATGACTATCTCCAGGAGCGTGGGTAGCATCATAAAGGCCCCTATCCCTGAAGATGACTGATTCTTCCTCCCTCCGGGACCATTAATTGCTAATGGCTCCTCAGCTAAGAGTGGGAATTCATGAGACCCTCCCCATTCCACTCTGGGACTTTGACTGCCTTGACGCTGTACAGGCCTTGTTCATATAGTCACAGCTGCTGGGACTGCATGTGTGCAATGGTGTTATCATGTTCAGGAAATACTATTTCATGACAATGTTCACCACGGTGGCTCTTACATCTTACTATCCCATTGTTCTAGCAGTTTGGTTTTATTAAATGGCCCCGGGCAAAGCAACAGTGAATCAGAGGGGCAAACCAAAGCCATCCATCAGAATGCTATAATTTAAAAATCTACATTTGTAATATAAACATTTTCAAACCCTCTCTACATGTATGTACATATATATTACATATATGTGTATGCAAGAGTATATGTATAAAGAAATGAAAGATAAGATTTACATTGACTCTTGCAACTCTGAAGTTATGCTATATTACTGGGACAAGATACAAACAGTTAACTACTCTAGAAATAATTCAACTAAACTTGCATTTGAAACCTGATTTAATTTACTTTTATGATATGTCAATATGTACACCTATAACTTTCCAAATCAAATCTCTTCATTGGGATATGCAAATGCCAAATGCCCATTCTAAAGATGAAGTTAAACCATAAAGGAGAGTTACCTGTTAAAATATAAGGATGCTCAAGAACATGTACTAGAGAAATTGCATGTGTATAGCTATTTCTGAATAAAGTCAGAAGATGAATTAAAACATTAATGTTTAAAGCTTTGTAACTGTCAGTTTTCTGTGAAATAATAACTACCACCAGAAATATGGAAATAAAATGCCAAACAAAATTATAAAGGGCATAATTTTTTTGAATATTTCCTAAGAAGAATATTATTAATTATACTTTCATAATAGTTATAGAAAGACAGAAAATATTTATATTCATTTAATATGAAGAATAAGCATTTGGCAATAGCATACCTCAAATATATTTTCTACTATCAAATATTCATCTTTAAGGACTCATTATTTTAGACTAAGAATTTTTAAATTAATTTGTATTTCAGCTAATAACAAATTATGCATTCTTATTAAAAGTCATGGAAATAAATTTAAGATCAAAATACATATTTTCTGTGTTTTTCATACTCCAAATTTTTACCTCTGTCAGTTTTTAGGTGTTTAATATGAATATTTTTCATTTTTATCTTCACAGGAACATAGCTTTGGACATAAGGCCCCCCTATCCAAAATGCTGCAGACTACTAGATTTACCATTTCCCATATATCTTTCTTTTGTTTTAATATTAAAGATTTATTTCATTTTTAGTTATATGCATGTGTATGTGCTTATATATGGGTATGTTCATGTGAGCAGAGTTGCTTGTGGAGAACAGAGGCATCAGATTACCTTAGCTGGATTTACCAGTCATTGTAAGCCACCCTTTCTGTATGTTGGTATTGGAACACTAGTCCTGTGGAAGAACAGCAAGAGCTCTTAACTGCTGAGACATCTCTCTAGACCTGATGCAGAACCCAAAGATAGAACATTTCTATATAGAAAAATTATCACCCACAGAAACATAACTATGCATTTAAATTCTCATTTCCCAGTCATGGATTTTATTGATGTTGTTGTAAAACAGGATTACTGTATTCCTGTTACATTTCCTTAATTATGTCAGAGAATGCAAAGGAATTGGCTAGTTGAAGACAGTAGAGTTCTTGCTAAAGCAAGTAACTACTGTGAGAGGACAAGATCAAAAGTAGCTGGAGAACTGCAGCTGTCAGACCTGGGACTGACTCTAGTGTTGAACACAGAACAAAGATTTCCTCTTACAAGAGCCCTGGGCCTAAGGAATTGGCTAGATTCATGCTCAGTTCTTGTAAAATCCTTGACTGTGGGACACTCTTGCAAGAAGAGTATTTTGCTCTGGATGCAGGTAGATGCCTAATTTGTTAACAGCTACAATCTGTCAGTTTATCACAGTACCATAAGTAGAAAAGTAATCTGGTCCTTTAAGAGGAATCTGGCTGATTCACTACTGTGTCTGCCACTGACCAGTTTATGCACTGTGTAGCTATCAGGTTCAGGGAATAGCTACTTCAAGTGATTGGTGGAGCCTTTTCTCCTTAACAGAGACATGGAAGAAGGATATCTGTTACCTCCTAGCTCTTGGTCTTGGGGCTACAAATTAACTCCTCTGTGGTAAAACATATTCTTCTCTCAAGAATCAATTTTATGGCTCCAGTTTTATCACCTTATTGTACGAACCAAGCACATTCTCCATAAGTTTATGAGTGTGTGGTAGCTGTTGATTTTTTTTAGACCAGTGTTCCTGCATTATATAATTCATTTAAAGTAGCAATTGCTTGCAAATTTGTTGAGACATTGACTTTGGGTGTGCTGCTTCAGCTAGTTATAGCTATGTTGTTCAGTTCTAAGACCTTACCAAACTTCCATGCTGGTGGTGGATATAAGGTGAGCCACTAGGTCCCAGTTGTGTGACACATTTCTTGGGGATACATGCCATAATTTTCTATTCACCCAACATAGGCAATTGATGATAGACCAAAGTAACAATACCACCAAATTTCAAATTTGATTATCAGGTTACTGTATGTGTATGGATGAAGGAGCAGAGATGACCTAAAGAAAGCTGCATCGCTAAAGATCCATCCCAGCATGATGGTAGCTCACAAAATCTGGAACCTTGGAGCTCACTGCAGGATTTGAGGGCCGTTTGACAGAGTAGTGCCTGTCTTTCTCCTCAGCAGGTCTTACTGCTCATATGCCCTTGGAAATGGAGGGACTTGTGTATCTGATACCTTTAAAGATCTTCCGGAGACTTCTGAGTCATTACTTCCTGAGTCTTAAAAAGCTTCTATTTAGAATTTCTGAGTCTTTATGAGCTTCCATTTAGAACTTCCTGTGTTTTACAGTCATCACTTTAGATTTTCCCAAAGGCAGCTACTGGATTTATGAAGAAGGTACCCAAAATGTTGCTGGACAAACTGGATATTTACTGCCATTTGTAGGTAGACTATGCATTATTAGTGAGTGACTCAACCCATGTACATATGGCATTACTAATTATACATATTTGGATATATAAAGAAGAGGATATGAACTTGGGGTGGATGTTGGTGATGTCAAAGGGACTCAGAGCAGTTTAGTAGGAGATGAATATGATCAAAATACATTAATAAATATATGACATTCTCAAAATATAAATGAAAACATCGAATTTATTTATCTGTTTATTATTTGCTAAAGTAAACTTTATTTATTAGCCCTGGGACACTTTAACAAAATGTTATATTTAAAAGGTATATTGTCTGTCTTTGATTTTTTAAAAAAAATGATTTTTATTTTATACTTATGGATGTTTTACCTGTGGGCATGCAGTGCTTATGGAGTCTAGAAGAGGGTTTCAGATCCCATAGAACTGGAGTTTTGGATGGTTGTTAGCCACAGTGTGGGTACTGGATACCAAAACAGGGCCTCTTCAAGTGCAGCAAGTGCTTTTAGCTGCTGAGCTCTCTTTTCAGTGCCTAGACTTGAACTTGGATAGATAATATAGCTACTAATCAGGTTGGGACAAAAGTCTATATATCTCTGTCAATTATCTATCCATCTTCTCTAAGATCATTGACAATAGTTTTTACCTTATTCAAGAGTAGGAATATTAGTATGTGAACTTAGATCAGAAATACTAGTATGGCCTTAGAAGACAGAAAGAGTTTCTTCTTCTAGGGAAGAGGGAAGATTTTTTTTTAGACCAGGATGCTAAAGATAATGCCTCCTTATAGGACATACATTAGCTACATTTGTCAACAACTCTATCAGATAGAGGGCTTCCTAAACTCAGGGTTTCTCAGCTAAGCCACAAGCCCTGTGAACACAGCATCTACTTTGTTTCTGTGCATGGCTGCTGTGGGGTCAGAGGAACTGATGTGAACATGAAATTGATAATATCTACCCTGCTGTGCCTTATACATCCTTTTTCTCTAGCTCATAAGTATCTTGTCTTCTGCCTGCATCCATGACACTGTGACAGGCTACCTTGTTAGCTAGCAAGGAGGGTAAAATTTCAGATCTTTGTGGTACTTGAAAATAGTGTAAGCTATTAAATTCTGTGCAGTCTGACTCTACAGGCCTAATTTAAAACCCCAAATCCGAATATTAAACAATGTCTAGCTAAGAAAGCAATGGAGAACAAACTAGCACATGTATAACGAGGAAACTTGTGAGCGCCCTTAGTAGCATGAAACTTAAGCCTGTGAGGAGAGAATTTCTTTATTTCACAGGTTACAATGTCAATATCTTTGTTTCGTTTTCTAAAACATTCTAGAGGAGTGTCCCTCAGTAAATCATGACCAAATAAGTTAAGTGGAAAAAACAACATTGTTTCAACTTGGACCCTTTTTAGGAAATTCCCAATACATTAAACATTTAAGCTCCCTGTGAAATCCTGCAATAAGGAAGTTATTTGATTCATTTTACACTTGAATTTTTCAGAATGATTTGATAACAAAACTTTTACTAGCATCCTGTGGATCCAGTGACCCACTAAACACATTTTGAGAATAATTGATTGGGATGTGTAACTCTTCTGAGCCTGTTTTCTACCCATTGGTACAAATCCTTGAATAACTTCTAATTTAAATGACTGTATTGGTGCTAAAAGAAATTAAGAAAGGTTTGTGAGTCTAGAGATGGGGTATAGCATTATTTTAATGCTAGATTCACAAAAAATCATCAAAATGGTCCTAAAGCATGATGTGCTTATACTTTCTGGACTAACCTCAGGAGAAGTCATGTTCTCATACACCTGAGATAGACTAGCAAGGCCGAAACTCACTCAGGTGTGGAGTTAATATTCTGTATTGATAGTAGGTCCCTGCTGGCCACATATTATTATGTAAATTTTAAGTTATACTAATGTAACTAAAAGATTTAAATCTGATATGTTAACTACACTGCCCATAATTTGCTGTGTAGAACTAATGACTACAGTATTGAATAGGGAAGTGATATAATACTTGTATCACTACCAAAAACCTACTGAATACTGTTAATATGTATGTTTATAGGTATGATTCTGCAAGACTATAATCAAACTTTCTGGCTCTGTTTGTTTTCACTAATTTATATAGTCTCCAGGTTTCCCTAAGTACAAAGAAAGGCAATATGAAAAGAAATCTATGAAATGTTTACAGTTTGTGTGTGTGTGCATTGTGTGAATAAGACCAATAATTCATTTATTTGGCCCTTGGCATGTTTAATTCTCTAAATTTTTGGAATATTATAGATCTAAAGAAGAACAAATGTCAGGAAGTATTAGTATTTATTGTCATTAAGCAAAGCTATGTACTTTCTGCAATTAATCAGTGTCTATTTTTGTTTGTTTGTTTCTTTCTTTTCCCAAGAGTTTCTCTAATGCCATTACTACTTATTTCTTTCTGGAGGTTCACTAAATTCTTCTGTTCACTTGTCCATATGCTAGAAAACAAATGATGATCAATAATTTTGTCATCTCCTTCCTAAAACACCACTTTATTAGCTATAAAATCTGAAACCAAAAGAGTATTTATTCAATATACTCCCAACAGAAACCTAAAAATAGCATACCAAGGAGTACAAGAATCAAAAGACTTTAATAGCCTACAGTCTTTATTAATTCTGATAAATTTATAGAGTGGCACTCTTTCTAGTGCCAGGAATACATTGTTTATCAGTCTATCTGGCAAGAGTGGTATCAAACAGGTAGCATTATTTTTGTAAGCTCCAATTAGCAGTCACCGTCCATCTTCAAAAGGGAATAAAAAACAGCTTGTAAAATCAAATCAGGGTAAGGCACAGTCTGACAAATCCACTGTTTTGCAATAATATGGAACAGAAGAGCAATGCACGACGTTATTTCATTAAGAAGAGATCTTCAAGAAGAAAACTAGTAGGGCAATGTTACTGTGATGGATAGCTTCAGGTGTCCACTTGACGCATCTAGGACGAGGAATCTTCAGCTAAGGTATTGCTTCCAGGTGATTTGGCCTCTGGCCATGTCATACCTATGAGGGATTTTCTTAACTACTAGCTCATGTGAGAGGACCCAGCCCACTTTGGACAGTGCCACCCTTGAGAAGGTGACCTGAAGTTGTTTAACACAAGCTGAACAGGCTGGGGAGGGTGCTGTGAGGCAGTACACAGCATTCCTCTGGGGTCTGTGCCACAGTTCCTGGCTCTAGGTTCCTGCCTTGAGATCATAGCATTACTTCTTTAGTGATGGACTGTGACCATGGAGTTGTAAGATGAAAGAAACCTTTTCCTCCCCAAGTTGGATTGGATCAATATTTTATCACAGCAATAGAGAATAAACTACAACAGATAAGAAATCTTGCAAATTTGAGAAACTGCTAGAGGCTCTGTGTAGACAAGTCTGAGAGGCAAACATGTTAGAACACTCAGGTATGGAGGCGCCCAACCACCTTGAGCTGTTTTCACAGCAGAAATGTGGGGGAGTATCCAAGAGAAACAAGATAGGATAAAGAAAAGATCATGTCAGTGCATTGTAGTCCTAATATGCTTTGTCTGGACGGAAATTCTTTTAAGAGTAACTAAGCTGTTGATACTGAAGTTTTACTATCCAGCTATAGCCCTGTCCACTTTTCCTGTGCGGCAGAAGAAATTCTTAACTGCAAACCACCAAGTCTTCTAATGTGAAGAAGGGAAATATCTAACTTCTCATGATCTAGTTTATTTAGTCTAAACGGGGAGGGAGAAAAAGAGGAGCACTTACAATGTTTATGCACTAACTAAAACTAAGACCTAATTGTTAGGTAGCTAGGCAGACATTATCAAGTGCAAAGGCAATTGATAGTGGACTCTTTCTTAATGGTTAGCTTTGGACGCTACTTCCCATTTCCCTGGTAGTCATAGACAGGAATGCACCCCAACATTCCTCTTAAGATTTAAATTACCAAAACCTGGCATGGTGGCACATGTCTTAATCCCAGCAGAAGTATGAATGCCTCTGTGAGATAAAGGCCCGTTTGGTCTGTGGGTTAAGTTTCAGACCAGTTGGGGCTAGTTAAAGATTCTGTCTCAAAACACACCCCAAAATGTGGAAGTTTCAGAGCTTTCTGAGGTCCACTAATCAAAAGCTAGTTCTCCTGGACAAAATAATGGAATCTACTATGTCCCTAGGTGGAGGCCTAACCATCTGAACTGTTCCAAAGATTAAAATATTACCTAATTTTATCTCTTCCCTTAAGAGTTAATTTATCTGAGCCAGTTCAACACTTGGCCAAGAGATCTTTCCTCAAGAAAACTGATTCAGCAGAATACATCTAAGAGATATGGGAAAAATAATTATCCCGTTAATGAAATAAACTTCTTATGTTTCTTCAGAAGCTCCTTCCCCAGATGAGCTGCTTATAGAATCCTTTGTCAAGAAGCAATGTTAACTTTTCTTTTTCCTTTTTTCTATTTCTTTTTCTTTTTGATGCTATTCAAAAATCTAAACATGATTTCTCTGAGGTTCTGGACTTTCTCACAATTTCACTGAAGTTCTTGTCCCCTCCTACCATACATCTACTTTCCAGCCCCCATGAATTTTCAACTCGAAAAGGCATAGCTTTCTCTCCTTCACCTTCTCCCTATTCCCATCAGCTGCTGAGATTTATAACTTATCTGCCTGTCGTTTTTTTCTCAAAATCAAATAAAATTATCTTCCAGTTTCATTCTGAATCTGTTTCTAAATTCTTTTGTTAAAAAAAACAATCCCCCCAAAACTCAACCTATTTCCTTGACAGTATAATCATTCAGTCAACTATTTATTCTCCCTCTATCAATATATTACTAAAAATTATATATTGCAGCTTAATTTACCAAGCATATCTTGTCTGTCTGTCAAAAGAAAGTTGTATACAAACTAAAAGGCTATAGAGCTAACTTAAAGAGCCTCACAAGCAGACGCAATATGGCAAGAATGTTGTAATTACTGAACAAGAATTTGTACAGGACTATTGCTACATGAATGAGGCTCTAAAGGAGAAAATAGTACATAAACAGATGGATAGTATTAGCAATGAAATACAATGTCTAAGAAAGAATACTTTTAAAAGAAACATATAAAACACTATATGGTATATAAAGAATGATTTAATAAACCTGTTGGTAGGTGGGCTGTGACTGAGAAAAGAATATATGTGAATTTTCAGGTTCAGAATAAAAAGAGAAAAAAGACTGAAAAACTGAAACAGGATTTGTAAGAACTTGGGATAACTACAAAAGAAGTAACATAATTATAATGGGGATTCTCGAAGGATATAAAAGAGAAAAAGGAATAGAAGGTATATCTGATGAAATAACTAATAATAAGTACAAATTAACGTCAGAAACTAAACTAAGACCCAGGAAGCTCAGAGATCACCAACAAGAATAAGTAAACAATGGATTAAGTATATAACAAATAGATAAATGTATATTGAAACAAATAGAAAAGAAAACATTATCTAGGCTTGTTATATTGTATTCAAAGAGCATCAAAGAAAAGCAAAATCTTGAAAGAGCCAGGAGTGAAGGATTTGCCAGTGGAAGAGAAAGGTGAATAATTATGTAAGAATAAAATTTTTACTTCTCAGAAACTACACATCAAGAAGAGAGGATAACAAAATCAATCAAGTGCTGAGAAATAAGCCACTCATGTAGAAGTCTGTATTCTATAAAATTATTCTTCAAAAGAGAAGAGAATAAAAACAATGTGGCATATAATGGAGTATTTTTCACCACAAAAAAGAATGAAGTTAATTCATCTGCAGGAAAATGCATCCAACCACAGTGGGTAGGAAAAAATGAAGAAAGCAGGGGAGAAATCGGGGGTTGCGTTATAAGGGATGGGTTTGGTCAAAACATCCCATGCACGTATAAAAGTCTCAAATAACAAAAACATTAAAAAACTAAGAAACCCTTACTATATACAAACGTAAAATATTGTCTTACTAGATAACTGAGGAATTATATAAATTTGGGTGTTCATTTAACTGAATTGGTGTTTAATGATAAATGTTTCTAACAGTTTTACTCATTATTTCCTAAATTTGGAATCAACCAATATGTCTTTTAGTAGTGAGAATGATAAATGAAATCTGATACATTCAAATTATGAAATAGTATTCAAAGTAAAAGAATTGAACTGCCAATTTGTGAATAAACATGGAGAAATCTTAAATACCTATTGAATGAAAGAAACAATCTGAGAAGTGTCCATTATAGAATTACTGGTTGCAAGTGGATAAGCAAAGCAGAAGAAGGAGCTAACAGGCAGGAAGCAAGGACTTTTGACATGACACAGTTCTGTGCGACACTATAGCGGTGACTATATGCTGTGGAAAACAAAACAAAACAACAACAACAAAAAAACTCTTGGAAGCAAAGGCCTTCCTGACCACATGCTTATTAAAGCTTGTGTGACTCTGCAGAGTTTAGAATGTTACAAGCTCAGATTCAAACTATCCCTCAATAGCCATTTATTGAGTTAATCTAATGCAAACTAACATATCTGTGATAATATGGAAAGCTCTTTGGAATGTACAGAGTCCTAATGCCACCAACCAAAGGTTAAAATGCTGTCAAATAACGTCTGAAATCTAAACTGAGATTTTTGTGCCTTTATGGAACCCATCTACCTAATGTTTCTCCCAATAATTTGAAAAGTGTTTGATTTAGAATTCTCTATGTTCTGTTATTATAAAACTTATTGAAACTGTTACCATGCCTGAACACAGGATTTGAAATAAACTTGAATCTGTATTCCAAGGTCATGATCATTTAAATTGACTCCAGAATAAAATATGTCTTAGCCCCTATGAGGTGAGTGTTGAGATTTTGCAGAGACAATATCATTACATATACTGAAAATTTCCTTTTTAATACTTTATTATTTTTGTCTCAGTGTGTGAGTGTATTGCCTGCATGTACTGTGCCCATGTCATGCAGTGCCCAAGAACGTCAGACAAAAGTGTTGCATCCCCTGAAAGTGGAGTTATGGATCCTCTTCAAGAGCCTTCAATGATCTTATCTTCTGAGCTATCTCCCCAGTGCTCCCCCATGTTTGCAAAAATTCTTAAAATGCACACCAAGATTAAATGCAAATATACTGTATGGACAAAGCAATAATCATATTTCAATCATGTGGGCTGGACATTTATATCAAATTCACCTTCTGGTTTGGATTATGACAGGAATAGAGAAGCTGCACATATATGGAAGTTTTAGATATATGGCAAACCTCTACATTCTGCTCATTACTTCTGAAAATCTAAGATTATTGTAAAGAATAATTTATTATAATGCTCAACTCTCTTGCAGCAGATGGCAATTAGCACAGAGAACACAAATGGTCAATGTGCAGGAAATATGAGACTGCAGAGTAAGTGCTTAGTCCTAAATAGGACATCTATGTAACAGCCTCTCATTCCATAGCTCGATGGATTATTGTGGAAGAGGTTGCAGAAGGATTGTAAAGCCAGAGGTGATAGATAAATGCAAGAACACTGTGTTATCTGGACATTACAAAGTAGTTGTACAAATGAACCCACAGTGCTTATTACATTATGCACATGAGTAAAAATCCAAGTGTATTAGTCACTTTTCTGTTGCTCTGATAAAACACCATAAGAGAACTTATTGAAGGGAGAGTTTGAGTTCACAGTTCTAGAAGTGCAGGAGCCCATCATTACAGGGAAGCCTGGTGAAAGAAGGTGACTGGAGCAGGAAGTGGAGGAAGTGGAACACTCATATCTTCAAGGAGGGACAGAAAACAGAACCGCTGGAAATCCAGAAAGGCTTAAGAACTCTTAAAACTCACCCTAGTGATGTGCTTCCTCTGCAATAATCATACCTCCTAAAACCCAAAACACCCAATAGAGAAAAACTGTCCAAATACTTGGAGCCTATGGGGGACATTCTCATTTAAACCCCAAGTCAGTCCATTGTGGGTAGGGGAGGTGGGCAGGAAGTCCAAGCAGTAGCTGAAGATCCATTGGCGTTAAGTAGGTTCTGGGAGAGGGAGATTCAGTTTTCTTACTGCTGTGATGATTTGTTGATCAGCCAGGCTCCCGAGGATAGACTCTTAGACCAGAGCACCTTAGCACAGATAGGCCTTAATTTTAAAAAGAAGACAGAGAATAAAAAGCACAAGAATTGGGGGTAGTGAGAGAAGGTGGAGAAGGAGGGTGAGGGATCTGATTTTGACCAGAATACAATGTATGAAGTCCTCAAATCAAAACAATTATTTTATAATGAAAGCACTAAGCTTAAGTAAAAAAATGCTTCTCAATGATTTTTCTGCTTTAATCCTCATAAGAGTTATACAAATTCAATAAATCAGGGATTACTTTCTTGAATTTACAGTGGAAATTGAAACATACTAAATCTTGAGACAGGAAATTAATGTAATTGAGCTATAAATAAAATTTTCAACTTTGGTTTAATATCTTCATGAATCATTCTAATTCTTATGAAAACTGATGTGACAGTGTTCATTGAAATTGTAAAGGTTATTTACATATACTCTCAATTTACATAGATAGATCATTTACATCTATATTGATTGAGATTTAAAGTTATTTTGGCATATGTATGTGAGTGCACATATGTGTATGTTTTAAGTATCTAGAACTCAATACAGTGTCAATTTAGTCAGTGTACTTCTTATGCCCTTCATCTAGGAGACATACAAAGTTAAACATTTAACAGAACAAGTGAAATGATATGCAATTGGCATGAAACATGATCACAGACCTGGCATGCAAAGAGGGTGATATACTTTATTTTAACTACATAATATTGTTATTGAAATCCAGTAAATAATATACATAACATAAATTTTCAGGAGTTTTTAGGTTAAGAAAAAAGAGCAAGAGAGAGAAACAGAATTAGCTGTGTTAATCATCTTTCTCCAAAACAGTTCTGTATCCTATATCCTACACAAAAGTCATTGACAAATAGCAATGTAGTGTGGAGAAACATTGAATTATATGGTAAATCATACTGTACTTCTATGCTCAGCTCATAACAGTAACAGCTACATGATATTTTTCTGTAAAAGAATGTACTACAAATGTGGCAAAATGATCTGCCTCACAAAGGCTGTGATTCGGTTTGGAAAATCACTAAGCTTGGTTACACTGTGTGCATGAAAATATGCACTTAAACTCTCCAGTTGCTGAGTTATTGATATTCCTTATTATAAATATCTTTGCTGTTTGTAATATATTGATCCTGCCCTTACTAATGAAATAAGGATTTTCTGACTGAGTAAATTTTGTCTTTGCTCTGCTTTTTGTACCCAAAAGAATGAATTTTTTAGGATTAGATGTTCTTGTTAGCTGAAATATAATAGTAGACATTTTCCTAGTCAGATTTTCATTGTCCTTAAAGCTGTACCACCTCTTTCATTAAACCCCGTCTTGTCCCATCCAAATCCTCCCCGCAAATCCTATTTTTGAAAAACAGTTTTCTCAGTTAATGCCTTCCTCCACCTACACCGTGACTCCTACCCAGCCATTAGCTCCATTTTTCATGACATCAAAATAATAAAAAAATGCCTATTTGTGATTTTTCCTCAATGCATCATCATTGAACCTACCTGTTCAGTGTCCTATAACCACTTCAAGGTGAATTTATTTGTGTTATTGTTCTTATGAAATAGGTCCAAAGTATGCGTATGTAATTCACAAAGCTATTTAAAGTAAGAAAAAATCCTAGGCACTGAGCTGTGAACTGGGAAATCCAGTGGTAAACAGGACAAGGAAGAGCCGAGCTTGGAGCATGGCATTTGGAACCAGCACAGCAATGTGGAATATTATACATTTTAAAATGTACAAAATATTATTTATTTTCTAAGTAATAAGAATGTCATCATTGTGGCCACACATTACAAACAACTTAGAAATGAGATGGAAGGAGGAGAAAAGCCTTTAGTGTGGCTTTATCAAGTAAAGTGATAGAGCCCTAATATTTTCCTTCTCTCTCCCATTAAGGCTATATAATGAAGTGATAATTTAATCAATGAAATTTGTGCAGAATATGGTAAATGCATAACTTAGTTATTAGAAAACATGAACCTGCCTTTAAGTCATCTAAGCTGACCAAAATCCAAATGGTCCTAAGTCACCATATTAGAACAGATTCTCTGTCGACTTTCTCAAAGAAACTCTGTTCTGAGCTAAAGTAGATTGTGTATGTCACTGTAAGTAAACTCATGAGTGACTTCAGATGTGCTGTGAATGACTGCATTTGAAGAATAACTAAGTGGCTTCCCAAGCACATTCATTGTATAGATTTCTGTCACTAGCTTGGAAACTGGAAATCTAGTCTTAAGAAGAATCAGTCTGAGGGTCTGTTCGTGTGCTTCCTCAACACTGGAAATGACAGACCATGAATTGATCTGTTTCTCTGTCATTGTAGAGTTCATGAAGAAAGGCAGGAAAAAGAGAAAGAAAGCTAAACCTGGTGGTATGTAGCTGTAATCTCCATATTCTAGAAGCTGAAACAGGAGAATTTCCATGAGTTTGATGTCAGCCTGAGACATGTAGCAAGACTGAAGATTTGAGCATTTATTAAAACCCAGAAATCTCGCTGGGAGAAAGGGTAATTAATTTTATTCAAATGTTGGCAGGTACCACAAAGCAGATTCATTCCCGGCTAGTTATCAGCTTATTTGTGTCCAGTGACACAGTGCATAGACATGTGCACCAAGTTTCAGATTGTGGATTTATTAGTTACTGAGAGATAGTAAGGAACAAAAAGCCTAGGATTTACCATGTGCCAGTCCCTCAAAGCCCACAAAACTACCCGTTTTCAATAAAGGTTAAAGAATATTGTTTTATTTTTCTCCAATTCTCATGGTATCTGAAAATAAGAATATTGTAATATGTTTACACAACTGTATTTGCAACAAACATTCTAAACTATATTGTATTAACTGACATAAAATGCAATATTTTTTGAGCAGCTGAGCCTTAGCTACATTGCAAGCACCAAATCTTGTGAACAAGCCAAAATACCTATGCAGCAAACATGAGTTCTAAAGTCTTAAAATTAAGTCAATGAGAAGCAGTCTAAGATTCAAAGTTAAAACAGAAAGTGATGAATCTTGCCTTCAAGGAATATGAAACATTAACTGTAACATAGTACAGAATTAGATATTCAACAAAGCTGAAGCGTAAACAAAATGCTTAGGTTAACCAGGAGAGGAAATGATAACGAAGGGAGAACATGATTGGATAAACATTAACTGATAGGAATTTTAAATGATTGATTGAAATTGGGTAGGCAAAGAAGAGAATTTACTCAAAACACAAGTTTCTGTGGAGATAAGAAAGTACATAATCTTTTGTACATAACCAATATTAAAGCTAGCTGTGCAGAGAACAGAATTTTACTTACCAATACTAAGTGTTTATCATGGGGTAAACATTTCACATTCTTTTTTCTCAACTTAATTTTCTCTCTGTAAGACATTTTGTACTTTAATACAAGAAGTGCTGGATTTCTAGACAGATAAACATGCACAATAATGAAAATTTCCTTTTTCAATTTTTTGAATTCAGAACTAAAGTACATTTTCCAATCTTTTTGGTAATTAGTTTGAGTCCACATGAATTACGTTTAGCATCTGCCTTTTAGCTGAGGACTCCCTTGGAGATTATGTAAGATCAAGGAAGAACTGTTTCTAGCATCTTCAACAACTCAATTTAAATTTGTCTGAAAATATAACAGAGAATCTATAGGCCCATGTGATATATTGTAATTTATAAGTCCAACTCACAATACTGGACAGAATGAATGACTTAAGTTTCTGGATGTCTGATTATTTCATGCAAAGAACTTTCAGTTTTATATATATATATATATATATATAAAGAGAGAGGGGAAAGAGAGAGAGAGAGAGAGAGTCAATGTAACTCCAGTTGGCCTGGGATTTGTTATGTAGACTAATCTAGTTCAGTGTCACAGAGATCTACCTGTCTCTGATTCCTGAGTACTGGGATTAAAAGTCTGCTCTTCAGGTTTCCTATACTTCTAAATTAACACTGATGGAATCATTACTTAAGACAGTGCATCATGAATTATGCTACCTACCTGCTCAGAAATTTTTAGTGCACTTCTGTTTACTAATGTCAAATACAAACCAAAGTTTTATCCATTGAGTGAAGAATCATGTGAAAGATTTATAGTCTCTTCTCACCCAAACATTAGCATTTGGGAAGCATAAGATCATATTTCCTAACCATACCACTTTTTAAAATTCCTTATTATGCACCTAGAATGAAACCATTCTCTTCTGCTATTGACAATATTGCTTCAACATATTCCTACCAAGGCTGAGGATAGAGTATTAAGCAGAGCAGGAAGTTTTGACATTTAGACAAGAAAATTCTGCTCTCTGACATGGCCAAAGTCTGCTTCAGGTGAGCATAATATCATCGCACCTGTCAGACAAGAAGAGCTCAGAAGACCCTTTATCATTGTGAAGTCATCATCTTAATATCATTTGGAAGAGCTAGGGATAGTCACATATTCTAAAGTAAAAAGATGATAGGGGAATGTTACAAAATAAAGTCACCTTCTTCTTCCTCTGTCTACTGCTGATAATGGCAATCACAGCGAGTACCATTATAAAAAAGTAGAGCAAGAGAGGATGCAAAGAGCTTGTAATTGGGCTTACATATAATTTGTGTGAAACCTGGTTTAATCTCAGATGTCCCTGCAAGTAAGCAAACAAACAGAAAACATGCTGGTCAGTAGAATTACTTCCTGAACAGGATGCTGTTCTAGAACCAAGACCTGCACAGCATATTCCAGGGTGTTCTCATAGACTTGAGTCCACAGCACCCTGTGCATCTGATTAATACCACCAATGATGTTATGTGCAGAAAGTAACACAAATTGAGAAATGACCTATAGTACACATGATTTGAGATTAAATAACATTAAAGGAAGTAAATTAGTGTTTCAACACAACTTATTTTAGCCACTATAATAAGTAGCTTTTAAGTTTTATGTATGTGTATACTTAGACCATTTTACAGAGCATCATTTAGTTACAGAGTAACTAAATTTTACAGCTGAGATAGTGAAAATAAACCTTGACCAATGGGAGCTTTAGTCTCGCAATTAAAGCTGACAGGCCATCATATCCTAGAATTATGTTGGACACAAGTGATTTCACAGAAAACCAACATTACTCAAGTCGTGTGTGACAGTGATGAAATGGAAACAAAGACATAATTAGAAAGGGAAAAGAAACAGAAAATATAATACTAAAACGTGATTTTTGTCTGAGCATATTTTCAGACATAAATCACCCTCTACTTCCAAATAGTACAATTGAAATCTGAGCCTTTGTACATTTAAAATTTTTTTTATTGAATCACTGTATATTTCATACAGAACTTCTCAATCAACAGTAATCATCTTTATAGCCCCTTCCCCACTAGACCACCCCATAGTCCCCCAAGTGGAAACTATATTCTGTCATCTGTGCTAAAGTCTATTGTGTCAAGTCATCGTCCCCAAATGTTCATCAATGCAAGTTCATCCCCTGAGGTCTAGTCATCCTACCCAGAGTCCCTTGCTTTAAAAAGAGTAGCTCATCCTCACACTACAAGAATCAATTACCAGTATTTCTTCAGCAAAATTTGGAAACTGCTGTCGATTCCCCAGTTTAATGCTGGATTTTTGTCTGCTTGAGTTTGCATGGTTCTTGAACATGGTGACACTATGTTCAACATTCTTAATAATTAGGGAAATGCAAATTAAAAACACTTTAAGTTTTAATCTTTCCCCAGTCAGACTAGCTAAGATCAAAAGAACAAGTGATACAAATGCTGGAGAGGATGTGGGAAAGGGAACACTCATTCTCTGCTGGTGGGATTGTGAGCTCATGCAGCCCCCATGGAAAGCAGTGTGGAGAGCTCTTAGAAAACTAAAAATGAATCTACCATTTGACCGGGTTATGCCACTTCTTGGCATATATGCAAAGGACTCATCTTATTGTAGAAATATTTGTACATACATTATAATTTTTATACACTGTAATCTTAGCATCCTTTCTTTCTTTCTTTCTTTCTTTCTTTCTTTCTTTCTTTCTTTCTTTCTTTCTTTCTTTCTTTCTTTCTTCTGTTTCTATCTCTTTCTTTCCATAGGGACTCACTCTGTAGACACAACTGGTTTGGAACACACAGTAATTCATTTGACTTTGCCCAATGAATGCTGGATTAAAGCACAACACACCCAATCTCTTTTTTAAAAAAAGATCTATTAAATAACACACACACACACACACATATATATATATAATATACATATATATGTATATGCTGATGTTATCTACATCATAGTTAACCTCTGTTTCCTTCACCCTAAATAATTTAACCAAAGCAAAAACTGAATGACAAGGCTTCTCTACTGTTGTCTTCCTGAGATCCCAAGATTCCATGGTTAGCTCAGAGATTCCATATTCTGCCGTCGCAACTTGGGTCAACTACTGTTTGGGGCCTCAGACTGGAAGACACTGCCACACAATGTATTTTGTAGCTACTTATTAGTACATAGAATACTTTCAATATTGACATAATATAAACTTGATTACTTAAAGGCTTTGAGAAGTACAAAATTCTGAACCCTTTAATAGGCTTTATAATCTTTTCAAACATAATAGTATACATGCACACACACACACACACACACACACACACGCGCGCGCACACACACACAAACCAAAACTGTAGTTCATTCCTATTCTGAGTTAACACAGGTTTCTATGTGTATCTTTCAGGTCATGTTACTGAGATTCACACAGCATTTCTGTTCCAAATAAGAGAAAAATTATTCATTCTTCCAATTGGTGGGGGCTGGCTTTCCTGAGGTGTTTCTTCCCCTTTTGTTTCCTCAGATTTATGAGCCTGGCAGGCTTTTCTGTCTGCTGCTGAAAAGACTATTGTGCCCATGTACACACATCCCCAACAAATAATTTATTTCAGGCCTCCAAGAACATTCTTTTTTTTTTCAATCTCAAAACAGGGATTTTTCATTTTCAGTCATCATTCCCAATCTTTGTAGTGATTCCACAACGTCAGTATTCATTTTCAAAAAAGAAGAAAAAGTTATAGCTAAGGATGCTTTGACACAGAAAAGTAGAATAGTGTTAAAAATAGCCTTGTATTTTTATGTCACCATTTCCAAAATTTTGCTGTGATAAAGTCTTAATTTTTAAAAACATACTTTTTTTGCTTTCTGTCTGTTTCTTTAATTGTGGTCATAGAAGTTACAAAAATTAAATACCTTCTATACCAAGCATTTTAATATTTCATTAATTCAAAATGCATTTATTTTTAGTTATATGGAATGATACATTGTCTGGGCTTACCTGGGGGTTTTCTGGCATATGTGCTAAAGATGTTTCTGATTTGGAAGAATAATCTTTATAGATCCATTTTATTTTTATAAACTGTATCTTTGTGCCTGAGACTTTATAAGCTCCTATTCTTTATTCATTTTGTCAGTTACAAAATAATATGAATATTCAATTGTATTTATTTTTACTTTCTTATAATGATTGCTGAACTTAACTTTGAGACTTTTTTATATCTAATTTTTTAAGGAACAGATATATATATATATATATATATATATATATATATATATAATTGTTGTTGTCTGGGGTTAGAAGCACTCTAAAAATTTACAGTGGGAGCATAGTTGACACGGAGCTGTTTCTTCCAGAAGCCCTTAAGTGAAAGCATAAGCACACGAAATCTGTTACACATAGGTCAATATTGCTCAGAGCCACACAGCTCGAGCGCCATGGCCCTTACGTGGCAGATGCCAAGGAAGATGGGAGTGTGTTTCTGTCTTGGCACACAAATGACCTAAGGTTAAGACCCACAAAGTAGGAGAACCACTTCCACATAAAAATATCAACGGAATTGAGTCATAAAGTCGACCCCATGCCACAGCATCCCAGGACACTGAGTTGTAGAACTCAGGAGTTACAGGCAGATAACCAAAGCACAGAGTTACCATTAAGGTCCAGCATGGCTTCATTCCCCACACTGCATGGGCATCTCAGCACCAGCTCAGTATCACTTGGCATTACTCAGCCTAATCTGCAAGATCTGGAGCTGCTGCCTATAGTGCAGCCTCAGCACTGGCCAGGCCCTTCTTCCTTTTGGGCAGAGGGAGGGCCAGAAAGTCATGTGGGTTGCTGGTGTTGTTGGTTACACACATCTGTGCTCTGGGTCCTGCATAGCAGGAAAATGTAGATTTTACTGTCTTTAAAAATAGTATTTTCTTAAAATCACTCAAACAAGAAGATGATTCTTCAACCTGTCATTCTGAAAAGAAACCTGACTTTTAAAAAAATGACCACAGTGAACTTGGTGGTAATCCATAATAATTTGACAAGGTACACATTTATCATTTGCTTTTGAAGGTTTCATACTATAGCTATACCTATGATACTGACATTTCATACAGTCAGTGGATATTACATTTTACTTTCTCTTGCCTTGAAAATCCCTTTGTGAATGTTAACATAAACTACACAGGGATTAAGTGTCTGGACTGTTGAACAGGAAAAGATGAATCTCATTTACATTTTGCCATTGGCAGAACAATTCCCTAATCATTTCTCTTTAAACTTTTATGAAAAGCAGCTGCAGTTCTTATATCAGGGAAAAATATAGGCATCAGTTCAGAAGGATATGTAGTCTAATTTATGTTCAATAAGAAATAGCAATTTTGACTCTAAAATATATCCATATTTTAGATGTTCAAGAAGACTTTTCTCAATGTTTGTAAAGATAGTAGAATATTATTCACAAAATATTATTTATTGTTGACCTTAGAAAAATTTCATTCTTTCTTGCCTTTTTCCTACCTTAAAAATATAATGAAAATCACAAAAATTGGGTTAGAGAGATTGCTCAGTGCTTAAGAAACTTGCTGTGCGTCCTGAGGACTGCAGTTCAATTCTTAGCACCTACATTGGATGGCTCACAAGTGCTTCTATCTCCAGCTCCAAGGGATTTGATGTCCTTTTTTGGCCTCCACAGGAATCCCTGCTAATGACACACATAGTCACACAAACACTCACATATATATAAATAAAAATTTAAAAAATGAATATTAAATGTGCTGTCATTGAGTTAAACATTCCTACATTATTATATTGACTTTTATTTGAAATATTTTATTAGCATTGCTTTATTTAGGAAATGACATTGAAAGATTTTATAAAAGTTGGAGAATGATAAACTTACATTATAGAGGCAATAATAAATTTCATATAATTGCTGAAGCTTGATAGTACAGTACTGATTCAACATTTTTTTGAGGCATGGTCCCCAGTAACCCCAGATATGCTCTTACTCACTATGTACATCAAGATGGTCTCAGTTTTGCAGAATTCCACCTGCTTCTGCTTCCTGATTGCTGGGACTGAAGGAATGCATCACCATGCCCAGCTTTTATGTTAACCTTCCAGAAAAAAGAGAGTGAATGAAAAAAGTTCTCTCAGTCATGGAGGAAACAAGGAATGTTTGTACCATTTTTTTAAAAACCAAAGAACTTTTTGCAAATATTATGAAAATAGCAGACTACTACATCCCTGGTTTTAATAATTTTATGAATATTGTGCATGCATATATTTAAGGGTATGCAGTGACTGTCGAGGCCAAAAAGAACTTCTGATCCCCTATAACTGGAGTTATTGATGGTTGTTAGTGGGTGTTGGGAACTGAACCCAGGTCCTCTGCAAGAGTAGCCAGTACTCTTAAGCACTAGGATATCTCTCCATCACCTGGTTTTCATAATTTGTAACACATCTGAGTAGACTTTAGATAGATATCATTTATGTAGAGAGGCACCTTTATATTTGAATTGTGTTTTCCTCATTCTGTGTTTTTCAACAATAATGCACAGTTCTTTTACATTGGAACACAGGACATCTTGTGTTCCTTTGACTAAAACACATTTTCTTTTCTTTGAAACTTCCTATTTGAGTATGGAGCTTTGGTAAGAATTTGTTTCAATATGGTTACCAGAAATAACATTCAGTATTACTACATAACATCTGAAAAAGAGGAAAACAGGGTTAGAATTTTCAAATAACGTTGCTCCAGAAAATAGAAAATTCATGTTAATTGTAATCGAGAAGAAACACTGGACATTCAGATAAGTTTTATCATGCAGTGTGGATACATGGCAAGCCACTCTGGCAACTTTAGTTAGCAAAGAACTAACCTCTTATACATCCCCAGGCCATCTATAGAGTTTTAAAACTGAAATCATTGACCCTTTATTTTTCAGTGGCGAGAGATACACTCTCGTTCAGTGGCTGCTATTCGGATTCCATTTGAATCTGTACCTGTTCTTTCCAGCAATGGGCCCCATTTCTTAACTTCCTGCAGGGTCTCAGAAATGTCCCAGAATTCCTTGTTTCAAATAGATACTCTACAGCAGTTTTGTGATATTGTTAATTTTACAGGTATGTTCATTACCAGGAACCAGTGCATCCAGGGAAGATATTGCAAAGGCATTTATTTTATTAACAATATGTCCTCTTCCCATGCTACAGCTACTTCCAAAATTTAAGCAAAGCTGTTCAAGCAGTTTCTCGATGTATCATGTGATACTAAACCCCTTGTTCTTCCAATATTCCCAAGTCATTAATTTAAAAAATTATTTTAACACTGAAATTATTCCAACAAGCTATCTGCCTATAGCTCTAAAACAATTATACTAAAATGGGTGGTAAATGATATTTACTTCATATATCAACTGATATCCTAATGAATTTCATCTTATTGATACTGCATGCATTCTCAGCTTTTGTCTTATAAATATGAGAATGAGTATAAAGAAGGTATTTTTAATTTAAATATGTTAGCTGATGATTTGGAGCTCTGTATCAATAATAAATGCTGAGGTGCAAGCTTAATCCACAGAAGACAGGGTTGAATTTATTGTCCATTCCTGAATTTGTCATTTAACATATTTTGAGCATCTCAATAATTTCAGATCCTTTACTTACTTTTGTCATTTTTGCATGCAGTATTCATTAATTCCTTGATTAATGATTGGTAGATTTTGTTGTCTTTTGTTTGTAGGTACAGTAAGTATTGCCAGTAGAATCTAATGGAATGGCACTCTGTGTCTTAATGGCTGTAACTTATTAGAAGTTTCTCAGTTTTGGATTCGATCGCTTGGAAATCTTGCCGAGGATTAATTAAGCTGCTATGGTATAGGTTTAAACTTTCTAACAGGCAATGAAGGAGCTCACATGGAGAGGTTGTATAGAAAGACCCTTAAGTCCAGAGAGAAAGAGATGCAATTAGCTATTAAGTTTGTCATTCAAGTCTAGGTAACAAACAAGTGAGTGAAGATTCTTTCTTGAAAATTGCAGTCTAGAACAATGAATCCCTAAAGCCATCTAGCAACTGCCTTTAACCATATCATCTAGTTAAATCACTCATATGACCTGGTCATGAGTATTCGGTCACATGAAGTGTGCATAATCTCTCCACATTTACCAGACCAAAATTCCTGAACTATAGGGCTGTGAACAGGAAAGGAGTTTTTTTTGGCACTATGCATTGTTCTGGTTTCTACATCTGTTTAGATTATGTACCAAAGTGTCACAGAATGAGTGGCATAAACATTAAACATTTATTTTTCATAATTTGACAAAAGTACTGGCAAAGACAATATCTGATGGACTGTTTCCTGCTTTGTGATGGTTGTGTTGGTTGTATCATCACACAACTGAGAGTGGGGAGTGCTCTGTTGTCTAGAAAGGGGCACTGACTCCATTCATGAGACTTAATAACTTTCAGAGGGCCAACTTCTTAGAACTGTCATTTTATGACACAGACTTTCGATAGAGGAATTTGGGGATGGGGGATAGATACATTCAAGTTTATAACAAGATACTTGTTTAGAAACTGTTGGCTAAAATATAATCTGCTTTAAATTTCAAGTTCTACTTTAACAGAAATCTAAAGTATGTGTCAATGGCTTTGGAGTATATATAAGGTGCAATGAAGAAAATTAAATACAATGTTAGTAGTACCAACTGCTGGTGCAGACACTAATTTTAAAAGTAGGATGCTTGATGTTAGTAAACTTAATATGAATTTCTCTATAGCTGATCTGGGATGACACAGAGAGGGAAGTCCTGGAAAATATTATTCCTGCTTAGATAAACTGATTCAAGATTAACACCCTATAATCCTCGTGATACATGAAAATTGTGGTCATGAATACTATTGGTCTTCTAGATGTACTTCAAAGCTGCGTTTTCATCCTACTTGCTGACCTGTGTGTATTGACTATTCTTTGCCCTAAAACATTACTCAAAATACCAGAATTTGATTTCATTATAACTAAATAAACTATGAGTTATAAATAAATAAAATTTCTTTTCTTTCTACACTGAATAGCCTGTGGGTTCAAATCCATAGTCATGATTATAAGTTAGGGTATTTGTAGTTCTGCTTTAAGCTCTTGTGTAATAGGTACAGTAACACATCAGAAAGGCACCATACAGGAGCCAAGTAAGAAAGAAAGATACTGGATCTATCTTGATAACAGACTTTCTGACCACTAAAACTGTGATAAATAGATTTCTATTGTTTACTAACTATTAAGTTTATAGTATTTAGTGAAATTATCCTCAGTTGACTAAAATATTTTGCTAAAGTCTCAAACTGTGAATTAGCAATTACCTGTTTGAATTCTCAAAGTATAATTCTGATTTTTTTTTGAAAATTTAAAAAAATTCAGCAAATCTAATCTGTGAATCCTCCTACAAAAACAGATTGAACAGTTTTATTTTTATTCTTTGCCAAACATGAGCAGTTTATCAAGAAATGTTAACAGTTGGCAGCAATACTTGGTTTCTTTTTGGCGTTTAGTTTTTACTTATTTTGAGATGCAGTTTCTAAGGTACGTGATGTACTAAAATACACTGAGCACGAGGGAGAAAGCTCAGCGTGTAAAGGAGTTCAGCCTGATCATCTGAGCGTGATCCCTGAAATCCACATGATGGAAGAGGAGAAACAAATTCTGAAAGTTTCTTTTGACCTCCAGATATGTGCTGTGGCATGCGTAGGCTGGAGTACACACAACACACAGACACGCACATGAGAATATATTGATTAGTTCTAATGAGTTTTTTTTTGTGTGTGTGTGTGTGTGTGTGTGTGTGTGTTTGTGCATTGTTTACCTGGAAATAAAGAATGTACTATTTTTCAGAATATCTTTACCTCTATAGACATTAAATATATTTTCATTTATAATATATTATATTCACTAACTAAAGGAATTGTAAAATTTTAAATAGTACTTCTGCTCATATGTATAGTATCTGAACTATTCTTTAAAATTATTCTTATTTGGGGGCTGGAGAGATGGCTGAGTGGTTAAGAGCACTGATTGCTCTTACAGAACCCAGATTCAATTATCAACACTCCCATGGCAGTTGACAACCACCTGTAACTTCAGTTTGAGGGGATCCAATGCCCTCTTTTTACTTCTTTGGCAATGCACAACATGGGTCCATTTACATGAATACAAGCAACATAATCATACACATAAAACAAAAATATTTAAAAATATAAAATATTTTAAAATTAAAACTCTTGCTTTTAAAAAATATGACAATATCTTATGACAAGTTTGGGTGAACATGTTTCCCTTTATTAACTTTGATGTGAGTGTTATTATAATTTGTTTATAATGATAGAGTTATAATAAAAGCTGTTTTAATTTAGTTTAAACTCAAATAGCCATCAAAGTATGCTGAGAAAAGTTAACATTAGTCTACAGAATATTTCTTAGGTTATTTCTAGAGACCTTACATTCTACAGTAGTATCTGTTCAAGAAAATTCAATTTAATATGTTTATCAGAAAACAAGTGATTGTGCACCCTATGTCAGGTATAGTGTTAGGTATTTGAGATAAGATCTTTGCATATATGTGAGCCTGTGTGTGTGATGTACTTACCTTTGTGTGTTTGTGTGTGTGTGTGTGTATGTGTTTGTGTAGGCCAGAGGCCAACATCAGTTTCTTTTCTTTCTCTATCACCCTCCGCACTATTTTTGAGACATGGTATTCTATGGAACCTGCAGTCCACCATTACGGCTATACAAGGTTTGCTGTGTGCTTTTGTCTTCCCTTGATACCAGTGTTTGGGTTAAAGACATGTACCATGATGCCTGGACTCTTAAGAAGATGCTGGAGATCTAAACTCATGCCCTCATGCTGTCACAGAAAGTTCTTTAACCACTAATCAGACTCCCTAGTCCTAAGATACAAACTTCTCAAACTGGACAGGTTTGGCCTATAGCCATAAACTTGCCATTTGGTGAAAGGACTGGTTAGTGAACAAACAAACAAACAAAAAAACACAAACAAAGGATTTTATTTTTAACACCTTGCTATCCTGATTTCACATATTTAAATATCCACAACTACTATTATACTCCTTTTCAAATGTTATTCTCAAACCAAAAGTAACATTCCAAATATGATCCGACCAGCCATGATTTCAAACAATTTGTTTGACCTTTAATTTCATTAGCTTCTTTGGCTAAAAGAAGGAAATGTATTAGTTCAATCCCAACCCCCCTGAAACATACATATACAATATCTGATCGGGAGCACATGTATACACCTGAAGGCTATATTGCAAGAACTCAGTGCCAGACAAGAGAAACCTCTGAGTTTTAGATCAGAGTAGTGCAAGAGACTCTGACAATACACATGCTATTTCCATAGTCCTTGATTACTTCCCAGAGCTTGAAGGTAAGACCTTATTGCTGCCTGCTGAAGACAAGACATATTTGGAGAAATGGACTTGGAATTATCCTGGAAGCCCTCTGCCCTCTTGTTGATGATTAGCTCTCATAGTTCTATGCAAGATTTTAAGGGAAAAAATCAGTCAATGGTTCAACCCAGTTGCAAAACCTAATGACCACAATGGCTGACACAGAAAACTCTCTGTTGGTGCAGGGGTCGGACTTTTATATAGGGGGTAATCAACAGCTATCTAATTGGAAATATAGTCCTCTCAGTGGGAGAGAACTCATGGGTGGCACTGTGAATATAGCCAAAAACATATGACTGGATAGTCATAGATCCTAGAGAAAACCCTATCTCTGTCATAACTCTAGGAAAATGATATTTCTTATTGTATGCTAAATATGGATCCTTATATTAACAGAAAAGTATACTATACACCACCCATCAATGAAGCTTCTTTTTGCAACAGATGGAGATCATTACAGTGTTCCACAACTGGTCACACACAAAGAATATTTATCTGAGAGATACCCAGCACTAGGAGACACATCTACAGTAGAACCTCTATACTTAAGGCTCATGGAGCACAGAGGAACAGTGGATAGAGAGAATATCAATACAGCCCTCAACTTTCTCCAGCTAAGGTGCGATGCACACAAAAGGGAACAATTGGCTAAGTTTTAAAGAACAAGAGACTTCAGAGTGTGAGTACCTGGATAAGACTCATATATTAAACCTCACCCACTCACAACTCAGGTACAGTTGCAGAAGAGGGGGCATAATGATTGTAAGAGCCAGAATTGGTGCATAAACATATGGAAATGGAGGCTTTTAGGCTTCTGGGAACTTGTTCATGTGATCTTGCAATAATGGTGACAGCTTGCACAAGGCCCATGATGACTCAGTGAGACAAAGAACTAGCATAGAATAGACGAAATGGGCAGCATGCGCTAACCCTAGCTGGGAACTATTGGCAATTGATTGCTGTGGAATGAGGGAGAATAGGTCTTCTTTAAGTGAGATAATCTAGATAGGCTGACTAGACTACTGCAAATGAACTTTCACCAAGGGAGATCTGAGTACAAATGTGTGACCAGCTAGAACTTAACATATATGACAGAATGTATGAAATCCAGAGGGGAGAGTAAAGGGGTGCATATGAGGGAGGGTGTCAAAATTTGATTAGGATCTATTATATGAAATGCACAAAAACTCAGTAAAAATACTTTTATAAAAATTTAATGGGGTACTTTCAGTTTAAAATAACAGTTACGAAAAAAGTTGTTGGTATAACACATGTCAAAAAGAAAGGATTCCACGCACGTCAGTGATTCTTATTGCATTCAGAAAAAACAAACGTAGTTATCTTCTTCTTTTTCTCTAAGTGCACGCTAAATAACATGAATTTTGAGAAGAGTACATTGTACTATGAGAACATTTCCATTTACTCTGTTTCTTAGATATGATTTGATGCAGTCAAAACTTTTTATTTTTCAAATGTACTTTTAAGATTTATCTTCATCAAAGGAACCACCTTTCTGGACTTCTGTTTACTTTCAGTATTTGACCATGTTCTGCTGAGCTTTTCTCACTAACTCATTTTGTTCAGTCTACATTGTCTACTAACTTGAACCTGGGTATTACAAACCCAAGTTAAAATCCCATGATAAGTCATTGACCTGCTAAGAAGGCAGACAGCAGGGAAGAAGTTACTTTTCTCAACACCTAAGGCAAAAGAAGACATATACATATACATATGTATATGTACATATATATGTATATATATATATGAATAAAATCCCCAGTGTTTCCCTTGAAGTCTGAAGAGTATCACAGTCTTATGATAATGGATTAAAAAGTGTGCTTCAATAACTCTGAACTTATTTTGATATGAGTGCCAGCTGAAATGAGATTTATTTTGCAAATATAGTCTATCAAATCACCAAATTCAACAATTTACAGATCAGAGGGAGAACTTCCAACTGATCATAATCATAATCACAACAATAATATATACTCATATACACACATATGTATATATATATATATATATATATATATAATTGACTGAGAATTTCCTTGGAAAATTTCTGAAAATAAAAGAAATAGCAAAAAGCAGACAGATGCCTGTGTCACCGCTCACAAATCCTTTCTATGCAGACCATCTGAAATTCATTATAAAACTGTTGTCAGCTGAAAGCTATCCACACCTAGCAGACGTGCAGTTAAGGGGACATGCCATCTCTTTTACATAAATGATACATTGCCCAGAACAAGTTATCTGTAGGATAATGGTATCACTCGATATTCCTGAAATTAGCATCAAATAAGAGGTAGGCAGATTTATTATGCTTGGAAATGCATACTTGTCTAGCACCCACTCATATGTTGATGTTTGTTTACAGAGTTATATCTATTCTTTCCTGAGGTACTGCACAGAAATTAATGCTGTCTGCAGGGAGGAGACAAGATCTGAATCGCCACTATATCATATATGTTTGCATAGCTAGCTATAAAGACCCTTGGAACAGTTTGTTATGCTGTGAGCCAGTTTTAATTACAACAACTATTTTTAAAAAGCAGCAATCCAAATCCCTTAATTCTTAGAATATAATATTCTTTGGAGGTATTTTTTGTAGGTTTTTTGAGGAGAAAGTTATTAGTTGAATAGAGAAAGAATGAGGAATGTTATCAAGAACATTTGTCTCTTCTTCAAAGAGTAATTTACTTGGTTTTAGAAGAGAAGCTGTAGATCCCATTTTTACCTCTAGCAGCAGTGATGGACTACTTACTCCTAAAGTCAGCCAACCAGTGAACAAACACCCTGATAGCAAATTCCTTTGACTCATGCCTTCTCTAGCTACTCAGCTAAGTTTGAGATACACTTAGTACCTTGAAATCTCGGTAATATTGGCAGTAATATTTTATGAGAGTATGTGTGTTCTGAGGAATGGAATTAGAATGAGTCAATGACCAGTCCTAGTTTGTCATAATACTGTCAGGCTTGATATGTTCCTTGATCTTCATTACTGTCTTTGTTGTTTTCTGTTTATTTTAACAGTCTTTGTCCTATTCTCCTTGTGTCTAGTCTAGTCTTATGGGTTCTGTAGAAAACCGAACTGAAGAAATAACTCATCAGGTATGGAAATCTGAAATCTGAACAAGGCTGAGTCATAGGATACTGGATCCCAGACACAAGAGATTCTATGAAAGTGGATGATGAGAGGATGCAAATGTGGGATCTGTTTTAAATGAAATGCATTTCAATATATAGGTAGAATGACTAACTAAAAATTAGGGGGTGAGACTTCACCATCTGAACTAACTCTTGAACAAAAGCTGATCCCAGCACCCTCCTTCTGAAGGAGGCTCACAGTATCCTGACATGAGAGTTGATGTTTTATATTGAACACCTGGTCTACTTTTCTGCATGCAACAAATACTTAATGAGGAATTTTTAATAAGAGCATTGAGAATATGAGTAAACCAAAGAATCTTTGGTGCCTTTGCTTATACAAATGAAGAAGCTAAAGCAGGAAATTTATGAAACTCTTCAATTGCATGAATTCGTGATTTCATAACTCCAAAGTAAGAATAGCAAATAATCATGTAATTTTTTGACTCAAACTATGCTTTCTTGAGATGGTGTTCCTCTCTAAGTCGGATAAAATTGTGTGTTGTCATTTATTTACTTATCTTCACGTTTAGTTTCAAATTTTATGTGTTTGTTTTGTGGTATTCCAAACTTGCATTTGCCAAGAAACACAAAGTATAATGATATCAAGGTAATGAAGGTTATTAAATAATATATAATACACATGAAACAAACAATAAGAACAGGAGAAAGTAATTTTTTGAACATCAATCTGATTTGAACCAGTTTTAGTAAAAGGTTAAGATTCCATTGGGATATAAATGAAAGATTTGGATTTCTTACAGATGGGGTTTGTAACACCTGGGTGGTATTTGAACAACTGAAAACGCAATGGACAGAAAATTAGGAAATATGTAGTTTTTCAATGTCTTTTTTTCTTCTTTCTAAATGAAATTTTTTACAGTTTTCTATTGTTAGTCATGCATATTCATGGTGTATAGTGATATACATATTTTCCCATGTTTAGAGATTAAGAAATGTAACTAGTGTTCCAAACTCCTTAATCATTTATCATTACTGTGTGCTGGGAGCTTCCAAGTTCATTTCCTATGGTTTAAGGTAAAATAGGTATAATTTGTACCTTATATTACTTATCAAATTTAAAGAATAATTTGAGGAAAGAAAGTCAATATGCAAATGAAAAGAGAACTGTACTTTTGTGATAACTTAATAAAATTGTGAAGGCAGAAAAAGCTGTTTAGCCATTTATCTTTCATATATTCATTCACGAAAAGTCCATGGAGTGTACACTCTGACTTGTTAAACACTGTTTCAGGGTCTGATGAGAGACTAGCAACCCAACAGAAAGAGAGCCTCATGTCATGGAGTTTTCAATTGTAGTTGGAAGAAAATTGAATACACAGGAAAGCATTCCATATGGTACATGTTGAAAGTTATGATGAACAAAAACAGGGCAGATCAAGCAACTTTAGAGAGCGACACTAAAGAGACCATGGTGATTGCATTCTGTGTCCATAGACAATTATAAACCATAATAAAAGGGAAGCTCCAAGGGAGAATCCTATTTGACATATGAACAATAGTAAGACAATGACAGAGCCTGAAGCAGAGGCAGGAAAGAGAGCAGTCCCAGGATACTGCCCTTGAGAAGTAGGAGGGCTGTCTGCACACAGCATGTGCCACTCCTGAAGAATACATGGATATAACTGAAGTGTGTGTGTGTGTGTGTGTGTGTGTGTGTATGTGTGTGTGTGTCTGTGTCTGTGTGGTGCTTTTACTCTGGAAGGGGTCATAAAGCTTTCATAAGGAACGACATAATGCTTAGTGTAGATGAATTATTAATTATACTATGCACATTTTTATGATGGCAGCTAATCGTTCTAAAATTAGTCTAAATTTCCTGACCCAAAGAACTATATTAACTTATAATTAACTTCAGAATGCTTTTTGTTATACTAGGAGTGCCTCATAAAATGGAAATGCATAGCTTAAGTTTTCAAATAGGCTTGATTATATTCTGTAAAATGAAGAATGTCAAATTTAACCTGTGTGAGACATTCATTTCTTTAATTAATGATTTTACTCTCATTTAAAAACATTTGAAATGAAAAGTAAGCCAACAAGTAAGTGTCCTCTTTAAACAAAATATGCTTACCTTAAGTTTCTTTACATCTTATCTTCAGTATTATTATTATTATGGAAGACTAGCAAAATATGTTAGACATTGATATTTTTCAATGTCTCTTGAACTTTAAAAAAATATATTGAACCAAAGAAAGAATCATACATGTGGTTTTTGAACCTTTGTTTGTATTAGGGAATGTTTGAAGAACATCATTGTGGAAACCCATTGTTTTCTTTTTTATGTATATTTTTATTGAATCATTGTGTTTTTCAAACAGAACTTCTCAATCAGTCTTAATCATTTTTATATCATTTTCTCCACAGGCAGCTCCCATAGCTCCCCAACTGGAATCCATACTTTCTTTAATCGGTGTTAATGTGCATTAAGGAAAGGAAAAACTCAGCATGGCATTGGGGAAATGAGTAGCAGACCCCACACTTTGCTTAAGAAATACTGGCAATTGATTACTGTCGGGTGAAGATGAGCTGGTCTTTCTAAAGCAAGGGACTCTGAGTTGGCTGACTGGGGCTCAGTTGATGACCTGCATTGAGGTCACTTGAGGACACACTAACTTCTTGACCCCATTGTTTTTGTTGTTGTTGTTGTTTGTTGGGGTTTGTTGTTGCTGTTGTTGTTTTTAATTCTGATAGTCCCAGAAATCAGGAGAGAGGTTTGGTTGAAGTTTTCCTTTACAGAACTCAGGAAACTTTGATCTGTAACTTCCACCTCTAGACATGAATGGTACATACTATAGTTTTAAACACTATTTGTGGCATATTTTCCAGGTAATCTTAATCATGTAAAAATTGGGTCTCTCAATAATCAGCTAAGGTCCAGCAGTGGAATGAATCTTATCAAAGAGGCTTGTTTTTACAGTGGAAGGAGACTATTACACAATTGGTCAAAATGCAGAGAGCAAGTGACTATGGTATGCCCTCTCCAAAAGGGCTATCTGTAACATAGCTCTAACACCCAAGGCTCAGGGAACATATGTATATGTGAAAATATATATGTTTATGTAATAGAAGAGGATGAGAATTTAAGAGGGGGGTATGTCTGGGAACATAGAATGGGTTGCATGGGGAGAACAAGGAGTGTATTTGGTCAAAATACATCAAACCCATGTATGAAATTCACAGAATAATAGAAGCAATTTTGGAAAATTGAATGTAAAATCCTCACATGGTTCTAATCTAAGTTGTACAAGTAAATGATGACAGAGGTATTATTCTGCCATTATGTGAAATTAAAGAACACACACACACACATATATATATATATATATACATATTCATATTAAACTCAATCACACTTATTATGAATCACTGTAGTGAGTAACTCATTTATTTTAAATGTTTTGAAAAATATGACCTTGTGTAACCATAATTTTCTTGTGGTACTTTCTTGTGACATGGTCACTTTCTACAATAGAATGGAACATGTAAATTAATTGAGAATTATTTCATATAGTAGAGATTACAAATAGAAAGAAAAATAATTTTCTTCTTTACAAAATACAAAAGATGCTCTTAAAGTCCTAATTAGAAAAAAAAATCTTTGGTATCTAATACTTTAAATTTCAAATAAGCAGGAATTTGAGGATGGCATTTTTTATGTTGTTGTTTTTGAAAGAACCATTAGTAAATGGGATGCTAGAGTCAGGAGAAAAATAGAAGACATGACTTTGTGCTGTAAATTTGTGAACATCATGGTATATAAATAGAATTGAGAGGTGATTATTTTATGTGTATTATTTTCTGTTTTAAAAGTTTGTATGTCTTATTTAAAAATTTATCTCTTCTTTTTTATATTAGCGAGGTCAGTGACTGATGCAGAAAAGGTCAGTCTTATCTCTCTCTTTTGCTTTAGTTTCTCTCTTAACTTTTCAGTCTCTCTCTGGGCTATAATTTCTGTTTGAGATGTTTTTTATCACACATAGCAGAGGCCATGCTGCCTCAGCCATAGCCTGCTGGAGTCTCGGCTCTTTCCCATCCAGCGGAGTTTTCAAAGTCTGCTTCAGTCCCTCTGCTGTGTACAGAGTATCTCCATAATCCTGCAGTGAGGCCCAATGGCTCAGTAAGTGCACCACCCTATGCCAGCCACAAGCAGGCTCCCATCCTGAGATTTCTCCCCCAGACATTGCTGGCTTTGGTAATATTACATTAATTAGCCACTTGAGGATCCACTGTAACAGCCATGCCAGAACTCCGTTTGTTTGCATTCCCTCCTGCCGGTCTGCTATAAGCGCAGTTTGCGCTCTTAATCGCTGAGCTATTTTTCCGTTTGTGCCAGCTGGATCCTGCACGACTACGCCATTTGTCTCATGAAATTTATTCTCCACACCTTAGTGGGCGGGGTCTGGTTAATCCAGCAGGATAAAACGGGAAACTGATCTTCCATTTAGAGAGACTGATTTATTTCAGGTGAGCCATGAAGTCATTTTTACTAGCAACCCACCCGCCTAAGCCGCCATAGGGGTGGCACGCAAGTCTCTTTGCTCCAGGGCACAGAGCCCCTTGTCAGCTGGATCTGTGTCTGATCCCAGCCGGCCTCTCGCTTCCAGTTACATGATCCTTAGGACAGCAGGGACTTGGGACATGGCCTTCTGGGTTGTGACCTTCTGCATAAGCCCAGGACCTGGGCATTTCTGTTCCTGTGTGGATTTTAGCAATCCCAGCGCCACTCTCCGGCTCGCTGCCATGTTCCTTCCTTCTCTTCTCCCCACCTTCCTTCCCACTTACTGGTCCCATGGCAGGACTTGCCACGGAATGAACCAATAGGAAAAAAAAACCTCAGAGAGACTTCCATATTCGCTATACATAGGCAAATATTTATCTTTTCATCTCTAGCTTCTTTTACAACATTTGTTTAATATATTGTTCAATTTAAAGCAATAGTATAATTAATTCACCTGCTGTGAAAACAATTTCAGGTCTATATTTTGGTCACTGTTGCAAGTGTTCTAATTTACTCTGCTGTACCTTAATGAATATGACAGAATTTCCAGTCATATAGCAGGCACAAAATACATAATGCAAATGAGGTAGTTTTATTCTATTTTGCCATGTTACCAAATGCAGACACAAATTGAAAATTCTGATCCCTTGAGAAACAAATGTAGATTTTTATTCCTGTAAACATAAAACAAACACAAATTGAATCATTATAACAAAAAAATTATACTTAAAATAATAACGGTGGTATTCTGTGTAGTTGGGAGTTTCCCACAGAGCCCATTGGTTCATATTCTTTGTACATAAAAAAATACTTTCCTTCATCCTTTTGGGTTATTTTTAGCTTCCTCTTTTATCTGTAGTGCAGAGTGGATTGATTCTCTGAGGATAAAGGTGGACAATCACCCCTCCCAGAGTGGTATCACCCAGGACCATCTAGAGCAGAAAGAGGAGGAACTGGGAAAGTCCTATGCCCCACCCACCCTGTCTATTGGCCTTGGATGTGAGAAGAGGAGGGGCTAAAAGTATTTAAACTGGGGGCTCCAGGAGGCCAACCCCTTTTCTCCCCTCCCCCATGAGCCATTTGGATCTGTTCACCAGGAAGCTGCAAAATCTCAGCCACGTGGACTTACTAATGGAACTTGCGGAGGGGAGGGTGGGCGCCTGTGTTCTGTAAGTAACCCCTCACCCATTGCTCTGTTAGTAAGCCCAAGTAAACTAGCTAGAATCTGTTTAACTGTGAGTGGAGAAATTTGTGTGTTTGTTGCAAGACCTGGGGAGACTTTTTTGGGTTGCAAGGCAGGGGGAGAGAGGCAGATTAAGTTGGTCTGCCTCTCCCAAAGAGAAATTTTACAGTAGCCAATCACTCATTGGGTAATTCAGTGACTAAACTCAGTGGCTGGATATTTAGCTGCCTGCAAATTCTCTCACTAGAATGTAGCTTCCTGGTTTCCTATGAGTTTATCTGATTCAATTTCAAGTTTAGCTTGTAATTGTAAGGTTCTGGGTCCAAGAGACCCAGCAGACAGAAGGGACCAGAGATTCCACTGGGTTTATTAACAGAAGACCAGATGGGATTAGGTTCTCCACACTTGGGAGTGGAGAAATGCTAGGTCTCCAGGGGGATTAGCATCCCTGATGAGATGGGGGAGACTAGCCCCTCATCTTTGGGCTGGGGCCCCGGCTTGGGGAACCGGCCTGATGTGCCTGGCTCCAGATCGGGATGGAGAGAGAGAGATACCTGCTCAGGACAGGTGCAAACAGCTAACTCTTTGGGAGTGAGTCATTAGCCCGGCCTAGCTGATCAGTAGGCAGGAATCTAATTCTGGTTGGCTGAGTTGCCCAGGTGTCTGCTGGGAGGAGGGAGGTTCTTCAGTTACATCTTACAGTAATGTGATGAATAGTGATGTCAAGTGAATTTAACTCATAGTTCCAATCATAATAGATTGCAAAGGAAGATATCATCTCACTGAAGTTTGGCATCAACATATAGTCCATAAAGTACAGGATATAAAATTTTATTTATTAATTTATTTCAAGTCCAGAGAGTAGAACCTGACAAAAAAGCATGAATAGTAAGTATTTATTTACGTTGACTATTCAGATAGTCTGGGCTACTCACAAATTCACACTCGAATCTTTCAGAAAACAACAAAAAAAAGAGGATTAAAATAAAATTTCAACTGTTTTTAAATTCCTCTCTGAGGTCTTTTTTTTTTTTTTTTTCATTTAAGTCTAGTCGCAAACATATACTTTTGGCAGAACTTTAATGAGGAGTTGAACCATGTTAAAATGAAAGAAATTTGAAAAACCCTTGTACTAAATTTGAAATTATGTACTGGTCCCTTATTGGGAATGTTACATAAATTCAAAATGAGAGAGACCTGAGAGGAAAAGCATAATTATATAAAATCACTGCTATATTACTTTTATCAGTAGTGGGATACTTTGCTTTTAATCTAAATAATTTAGGAATAGTCTTCTGAGAACAGAATCCATGGAATATCTCTTATTTGTCTGCTTGTCTATCATTATCTGTCAACACATCATATATTTATTCATCTATCTATCACCTATCTAATCTAATCTATCATCTATCTATTATCTATCAACCATGTATCATCCATGTATCATATTCCTCACCAAGTGACAGGAGACAGATACAGATAGGAGGACCTAGAGTTGGGTTGAGAAGAATAAAGCAAAGTCCTCATCAAAGCTGATTATGAGGGCTAGCAAGTTCAACCTCCATGTCCACAGAGCAGAAATACAGATTGCAATCCCAGAAGAGCTGTTGGTGCAAATGAAACCAGAAAAAGGTCTACTGGGGAATTCTATCTTAAGAGATTCCACTCTTTTTTAAAATCAATTAAAATAAATTTTATTAATGCCTTTAGTTTCTTGGATGAGGCCCACACACATTACGGAAATGGTTCTATTTACTAAAAGTTTAATGTACTTAATTTTTAATAGTATACACATGAAAAATTATCTATCTGTTATTAACTGTCATACTAATCGCATATTCAATTTCCTACAACTTTAACCTTCAGTAAAAAATCAGCAATCAAATACAGTAATAAAGAAATATATTTCAATGCATACTAAAAGACTCCATTATGTGATTGAAGTATGCATGTTTCCTTGATGAGTAACATCTATATGACTAGATGTGAAAGAGCTCTAGATAATAAATAATGTGCTTCTCAAGGATTTTGTTTATATATCCATATTTTATAAAAAGTGAAGTGAATGCTGTGCTTTATACACAGCCTGCCTATACCTAATGAAGCACACATGCATGTGCACACACACACACACACACACACACACCACAGACACAGACACAAACACAGACGCACATACACATTTATTACTAAAATATTAATGTTATTCTACAGTCACTGTTGAATTTCTTCTCCAGAATTTTCATAGACTGAGAGCTGTTTTTCCAAAGGTTAAATTCACTTCTCAGGGCAATTTGTCTCTGAGGACTAGTTGAGATGTCTGTAAGAGAGCCAGGTTTTCTTGCCTAAAGGAATGGAGGGAAGTATAAGCCAGAAGGCATTTCTACCTTCATAACTGTTCATGTTTTAGAAGCCTTTACTACAAGTTTGTTATCTTTCAGTTGCTTTCTATACCCAATCTTGCCTAGCTCACTCTGTCACAATATTTGTCACTTCCCAAGTGAATCAGCACATGCAAATGTCCATCACTGTTTCTGAGCTTAAGATAAGGACATAGAAATATTACTTAAAGGGTCCTTGACTACGCCAGGAACAAAAGTTGTGATTATCAAAATCAATAATATTCATGTTAATAGCACTTATTTATCTTTAAATTGATAAGATAGACTTTATAAGATTCTGTCACATTTCTGTTATGAATTTGTTATTAATCTCAGTGTCTGTGAGGATGTGAATTGCTGATTATGCTCTGATTACTGCATTTATCATTATTATTAGTTGATATCAAGTATAGGCATGTTTGATTAGTTATTCAAAGTATGATTTTCAAATGGTCTTATTGAAAAATATGATTAAAATGAGGATATTATTCCCTTTCTACTTTCATTTAATGTGAATAATGATGTTTTATATTTTGGGTGGGTCTTATCTATCATTATTTTCCAAATCCTCTCAATAAATATAGAGCCCTCATCTTGCTGGTGACCTTGTGTTTTTCAGCACACAGCATTGCAGAATAAATCCTGGATTTTATTTATCTGATTGCAAATGAGAAGATCTTAGTTTTGAGCAGCTATCCAGTTTATAGAAAGTCACAGGATCAAGAAGGACTATTTGATCAGATGCAATCTGACAATGTCACATGAAGAAAAAGGTTTAGAAAATCATTGAACAAAAAGATTCCTCATAGGGGAAGAAAGGAGAACTCAATCCCGTTTATAGAAGTCAAGAAGGCCCTTCAGCTATGGTTATTGTCTTACAAATCCTTTAATTTCTTCACAATAAAACCCAGTATCACGCTAAGTCAGTTACAGGATCATATAGTCATTAAATGAGGACTAAGAAGACCAGTAATTTATCAGTCACTTACTGAATACACTAAATATGTATTTTTATGTCCAAATCTGATAGAAAGAAAAGCATTTCATATGGTTTTTGCTTCTTCAACCATGTCTCCTCATAGTTTTCACAATGCCATGGAATTGAACATTATGTTTCTGATAGTTCTTGAAATAGTTGGAGATAATTCACATATACTAAGCACCTCAGAAAAACATTTCAAGTACAACAATGTAGAGGCATACAATGTAAGTCATATCATACTCAATAGTGCTATTCCTTCAGTACTTTAATTTTTCTATGGCAAGATTTTAATGTTATATAGTGCCCCTGTCTATACTAATTATGTTAACCTTATGATTTTAAATATAATTTACAGTTTTTAGTTGAATAATACCTTCATTTAATGCTTCCATTTAATTGTCAGATTCATTTTCCAAAGAAACAGAGTGTTCTTAACAGTTTTAGCTTGCTTCATTCAGTTAATTCTACAAAAACCTAATAACACTTAGACCTTTTCATACAGTACTTAACATTTTTGTGCTGGTGTGTGATTGGAAGTCTGAGGTAATATTCATGAAGAAAGCAACACAGCAACTGACAGCAATTGTGGAAATGAAACAAAAACATAACACTAGAAAGGTCTTCACAGTGAGGCATCAGAATCATATGATCTTTTTATAAATGTTACTGTATGTAGATAGAGGCAGATATGAGAAATGGGAAAACACTTTGATACTTATATTCCTTTCTCTTTACCACACTATTTCTCCTCCATTTTCACATGTTATCTTCGGCAAATTATCTCTCATTTCAATACCAACTTCTAACAGCTAGTTCTCTCCCGATTCTCTTTTCTTCTCAGAGAAAAAAGAGTCGTGAACAGTCATGCATTCTCTCTTTTACAGGACCATGATTCTCTTAGTAAATTTTACAGAACCCCAGGAAGTTCCTGGGGAAAAAAAACAAATTCTTTGTTGATACAGTGTCTTACTACATAAGTAACTAAATGCACCAACTCACTTAGAGCTTTCTTAAGTTAGTCTGAGGCACTGAACATCCTCAGGAGGCAGCGAAATACTGTAATCTCAGGCTTCCCCTGTTTGTCTGAAGCAGCATTCACTTGTGATAAGTGCTAGCAACTGTGTTGGATTTCGAATCCTTATAAATCTGATTAATATAACTCATCCTTTGCGACAGCTCAAAAATTCAAATGAAGCATTTTTTCAGGGACCATGTCAGTTATCTCCGTAATTACCACCAGAGTTAGAACAGACATTTTTAAAATTGACCACACTTTACCATGATGAATAAAACTATTATTAATGTATTATTATGTCACATAAGACCATGGTTCTTAAGACAAGACAGAATGTAAAATACTTAATTCTGTGGTACATATCTAATATGTTTGGGCAGCTGAAATAGATTAACCATTATCATGTCTCTTGGCAGCACAGCAAATCACATTTATTGAAATATGAGAGTAAAGATACATATTTGACAGATGAACATTGAGCCATGATTCAAAGACATTTTAATAGCTTCCTCCTTTGTCAAAAAGCCAGTTATCAATGGTATATGAAAACAGAGGAAGGAAAAACATCTGTTTAGAAAATTCTTTAATGAGGCTAATATAATTTTTCATTTCTATTCTTTAGTAAACTGTTTGATTTGGAATATCAGGAAGGACTTAATAGTAATTTCATGAAGGGGCACAAATCAGTAGTTTTGTCTTCTTGTTGATATAGTTAGGAACAGATTTAGGGAAAGAAATAAATATTCTCTTTAATATAAGGTGAAGTTTATTTGATTATTTTTCAGATGGAAGTTGAATTATTTTCATGATAAAATAAAGGCACATATATGTTTAATTGTGGAGAGATATCTTTTTCAGTTCAAGTGCAATAGAAAGATAAGGTATATGAAATATATGCTTTATTAAGCAAATATTTCTTTATGAATTATAAAATTTCAAACTGTCATAGGAATAGATATGTTGATTTTTCACAGGTGTAAAACAAATCTTCCAAGAATCACAATTTTCTAATAAATTGAAATATTTCCATATTTTTCCAACCTTAAAATGTTACCTCCAAAATGTCAAAAACTTTGTTATGATTATGGTCCTTGTTCATAGCCCGTGTGTCAAATGCAGATTAAAATGTATCATTTTTGCATCTGTTAATCATGTGATCCCATCCCAACTGCTGATGTTAACCACCAGTTTTCTTTTCATTTTAATGATAATTATACCCTTTTATCATCATGCAACTCAAAGTTTATAAGAGGAATGATCCTCTTATTGTTCAGAACTTATATTCAAAATCCATCAGTCTGTGTTTACAGCAGTCAGTGTAGCAGTCAGATGTTGAAACTAATCTAAAACTGAATATAAGTTTTGTAAATATTCAAACTCTACTCAACATGATTGTTATTTAGTTTCTATACACTAAATTTATCTTTTTATATGTATGAGTGTATTGTCTGCATATATTCAAGTACACCTGTATCAAGTATTGCCCATGGCGAATAGAAGAGGGCATTAGATTCCTCTGGAACTGGAGTTACAATGATGGTTTTTAGCTACCATGTGGATGCTGGAAATCAGTCCTCGTCTTCTCAGCAGTGATCAGTGCTCTTAATCACTTATGCATCTCTCTAGACCCTCATGATTGCTGTTTCTAGAATTCTATAAATCATAAGTCAAATTATGCCCTTATATAAATAAATATTGTAATCAATAGAAAACATTATTATTGTAACTTGAAATGAATCTCTACTCTGCCTGTGCATATTAGCACATATGATAATAGTTACACTAACAACATAGTTTTTTAAATCATGTATGTATGTGTGCATTTACTCCTGTATGTGAGTATAGACTAATGCATATCATGACACTCATAGAAGTCAAAGGACAAATTTGAGTATCCCTGGATCCTTGCCTTCCAACTTGTTGGGAACATAGTCTCTCTATAGTATCAATGTATACCTGGATAACATTCTTCAAACTACTTTAAAATACATAGTCATCTGGTAAAATAGTATACTGAAAAAGTAAAACATTGAATGATGTTTTCCTCAGCCAGTGCAATATAAAAAAAGAGCTAAAGGGAATCGCATGATGAGATAAAGGTTTGTCCATGTCTCAGCTTCCTTCCTTCCTTCCTTCCTTCCTTCCTTCCTTCCTTCCTTCCTTCCTTCCTTCCTTCCTCATTCCTTCCTTCCTTCCTTCATCTTTCCTTCCTTTCCTCCCTTCCTATTTCCCTCCCTCCTCCATCTCCTTATTTTCTTTTGTTCTTTGTACATTGTAGTGAAGTATAAAGTATTTAGAGGAAAACTCACTCTTGACAAATGCATAGCCTACTGAATTTTGACAAAGTGAACACAGCCTTATAAAAAAAAACATTCATACCAGGAAATAGGTGTCCTAAATAATCCAGAGAATATGGTACATGTACAAATAGACCACCATTCAGCCATCAGTGAGAATGAATGGGCTTGGAAAACATCATGGCAAGTGAAGCAGGGACACACATTAAAACAAAAACCTCAAACACTCACCCTGAAGTAAAATATAAACCAAGTGATCTTAAAGAAGTTGGTAGAAAAATATTGGCTACCAGAGAATGGAGGAAACGGAAGTAGAAAACAAGGAGAAGGAATGATCAATACTTGTAATTTTTTATTTGATAAGACTAGCATTTCTCATGTTCAGTGGCACAGGACAGTAGATATAATCAACAATAATGTGTTGTGTATCTGAAAGGAGTAAGAAGAGAAAAAAAATTAATATACTCCAGGTAAGGAAATTCTAAGTACAATGACAGGAGCACTCAAAACTAGCCGAGAGTTCAGATACTGGCAACAAATCATAGTTGTCTCAGAGAGGACACCCTGAAGACTCTCTCCCAGTTATGGACCAAGATTTTACTGTTCTGGAGAAATAGCCTATCCTCTGGATAATTCTTCAATTCTTTCTAATTTGTTCATCAACAATGAATATCTTAACATGTCAGTATATATTTACATTATTGTATGCATATGGTATATTTTGAAATAAGTATGATCTAATTTTTATGTATTTCTTTTGGAAGGATATCTGTTAGAGTCTTTCAAAATTTATTGTCTATATTTTATGCAGAAGACTAATTTTTTACATTGGACTTCTCTTGATATGAAAGCATAATAAAATATTCCTAATTAAAAAATAACCCATAAATAAAAATAAATGGAAAATACATCACCTTTTACCCTATGATGATGAGCAAATATTATGTGTTAATTTTTAAAATTAAGATCTAGAAATTTCTGTTCTGTTTTCCTTTATTTATTATACTTTAGTCATGTCATGGGTAAGCACATTTCCTGCTTCCTACATTCATGACTAGGTTTGCTGATGTTTATAGCTTCTGTAACTGAGACTATATTGTAGGCATTCTAGTGTTTGCTTTGTTTAATTTGTTCAACATTGGATTTTGGATGTTAATGTTTTCATAGTATAAATAAATCTCAACTTATTATTCAACTTATTATAAAATAAGCCTTCAATCATTTCCAACTTGAGGCTACTACAAACATTGCTCACACAGACCTTGACACTTCTTACACAAATTCATGGTAGGTAGGACCTAATATTAAGTAAGAGGATCTGCATGTGATCAACTTTGTAAAATCTACTAAAGCTCTTTCCAAGATTCTCCAAATATATGACAACATTGGTTATGTTTTATCTTTTCTTTCCTAATTTTCCCATTCTATTGTTATTGATACATCTATATATTGTGTACTCAGAGTACTGGATGTTATTTAAACTTTTGTGAGTTTGTTGAAAATTTCTTTGTGTTCTGATATGCTGTCAATTTTGGAAAAAGTTCCTTGGGCCACTGAGAAGAATGTTCATTCTTTGGATTTTGGACCAATGTTGTGTAAATGTCTTCTAGGTCCGTTGATTTATGATTTCATTTAACTCCAAGTTTTTGTTGTTTATTTTATGTCTGGGTGACCTTTCTATTGGTGAATATTGGATATTAAATCACCTACCAATATTGTGTTGGAGTCAATTTATGAACTTTTTAATCTAACAGGACTTCTTTGACTAAATTGCATGCCCCTGAGTTTAGTGAACATATTTTCAGGATTATATTATCTTCTTGGTTGATTTTTTTTTTCTTTAGTGAATATGAAGTATCCTTCCTTATCTTTTCTGACAACTTTTAGTTTGAAGTATCTTTTGTCAGATATTAGAGTAGATACACATACTTGGTGTATTATGTGCTTGGAATAACTTATGTTGTCACAACACAAAGAGGTATAAAATTTGATGGTTAGGTATGGAGGCAGCAAAAAGATGATCATGATTTTTAATCCAATCAGTTGGTCTGTCTCATTTTATTGTGGAATTGAGACTGTTAATATAGAGTTACTACTGAATGCTGTGCATTAAATCCTATTTTATTGCTGTTATAGTGTTGATTTCTTATACCTTTTTCTGTTAAGTGTTCTGGAATTGTTTACTTAAGCCTTGTACATTCTTGCTATGCTTAATTCTCTCTTCAGATGGAAATATTCCTTATAGTATTCACTGTAGATCTGGCTTCATGGATATAAATTCTTTTAATCTGCTTTTATCATAGAAATATTTCTCCTTCAGTTGGAATGGATAGTTTTGCCTGACATAGTGTTGTGAGTTGTCATCTGTGTTCTTTTGTGACTGGTAGATCATTGGTCCAAGCACTTACAGCTTTCATAATGTCCACTGAAAAGTCAAATGCTGTTCTCATGGACTTGCTTTTACATATGACTTGATTTTTCCCACCAATTCAAATAGCTTTTCTCTGTTCAGTATATTTAATGTTTGGTTACAATATGGCATGGAGGAGGCTTCTTTTTCTGTCTTGTCTACTTGGTGTTCTGAATGCCTCTTGTATTTTGATTGGAATTTCTTTCCCTTACATTTGAGAAAATTTCTATGATTTTTGTTGAAAATATTTGCTACATGGCTTCTTCTCCTATTTCTCTCCCTATGACTTATGGTTTTTCTTTTTATTTTCATTTCTCCTACACTGCTCTATCCAATCTGATGTCTTCTGGACAATTCTTGTTTATGAATCAGGAGGGGTCACATAATTGGTAAATTCTTTAAATTCCTTCACTATTGGTGTTAATTACCTTTCTCCTACAGTAACAAATGCCTTAGTTAAGCAAATTCTAATGAGAATAGGTCAGAGCTTTCATTCCAGTGCTTTAGGAGTTACTAATGTATGGTAGGACACATGTTGGAGCTAAAATTTTAAATTCATGGTAAATGAGTTAGGAGAGAAAGGAAGGAGACAAGGTCTCCCGGTCACCCAAAATACATGCATCCATGAATTGAAAGTTTTACCTCCTGACAATACTTTTGAACAATGAGCCTTTAACACAGCAACTTTTAGTGTCCAAACTACAAAATTCTATTTATCTCCTAAAGGTTCGTGTCCATTCAATAATGCAAAATATATCCATTCCATTTTAAATACACTTCACATTTTTATCTGTTTTAGCATTGGTCAAGAATCTGAGTCCAGGTAGCAGTCTTTCTACATGGCCCAGAGACCCAGGTAGGCCTTCATACCTCCCTGACATCACCCTAGAGTCCAACCACTGATATTTGCTTGTGTTTCTGTTGGAATGGATTTTATAAAATAGACATAATCTGGACTAATGATTTCTAATTAACCATTACAAACTCACTGGACCATGTGCTATTGTGACCTGGGCCCAATATACTGTTATGAGGGAACCTCTATTTGCTACTTGACCCCAAAATGATAATGAATGAAAGATGATATACTTGTGAATTAGCATTTCGAAGTGCTGAAAGATGGTGCACCCATCTTCACTGAAAGCATGAAGATTGAGAAAGGATTTTTGACACTGTGTTTAGGACATTCTAGAACGAGGGAGGCAAAGGCAAGGTTGTCCGATAATATAACAATACATCCAAGTTTGCTGTTCTCCTACTGAAGCTGGAGAAACCATTTTTAATAAAATCATGGGTGAGATCTGACTGGAAGACATAGTTCCACAACACAGTTCCAGCAGCAATTTCCATAGCACATACAGTTCCAAAAGATATCTGGGGGAACAAGTTAAAAACTAAACTTAAACCCTGGGTGTGGCACATGCCTTTTAGCTTATCATTTTGGAGAAAGTGTCAGTCAGATCTCTGTGAGATCAAGGGCAGCCTGATGCACATAGTGAATACCAGATCAGCTGAGGCTAAAAGATCCTTGTCTCAAAAACAATGACAACAACAACAAAACTAAATGTAAGCGCTAGACTTTTTTATTCGGGTAATTGTAGTGACAGCATAGAAATGCTGCAGCTGCCCACATCTTCCTAGCTTCTAACTTCCTTTGGAATTGGCCTCTTTTTTACTCAGCTGCAAAGCAAGGGTTTTCTAGTCACCCCACATTGCTGAGAGCCCCAAGTTATGTTTCCTCTACTGCTGTGCCATCATGACAAAATTCCCAGGATCAGTTTCATGCCATTTCTAAGAGCACATGGGTAGCTCCCTCTTTACCTCAGCCCCTTGCAGGCATTTCCCAAGACATTTCCCTGCAAGAGAGCAACATTCAGAGCCTACTTTGCCTTACCACCAGTCATATCCCAATCATACCACTTAGAGACTATGAAGAATCCTGAGACCACAAACCCAGTTAGAACCCTCCAACTTGGACTCCACCCTTCCCGCATCTATGTAAGGTCAGTGGGAAATTCTTGTTGACTGAATTCAAAAAAGACATCATAAATTTCAGACTAAAGTCCATGAAATGACAAACCCTGAATGAAATAAAGAAAACAACCCAAGTTATGAAAAGAGAATTTAATAAAGTTATAAAACGTCTGTGAAAAGCCAAACTAAGGAAATTTAAAATAAGATAATTAGAAAAAAAAATCAGTGAAAAGCCTCACTATTAGAATGAATTATATCAAAGAGAGAATATAAAAACATGGTAGAATAATTTGATCATTCAGTAAGAGAAAATGATAAATTAAAGAAAAAAAAGAACTAGAATGTGCAGGAATTTTGGATACAAAAAGATCAAGTCTACAAATCACAGGTATTGAAGAAGGAGAAGAAATATAGGTTAAAGTCACATAAAATATTTCCAGCAAAATCATAAAAGACATGTCCCAAATCTAAGGTAGAAGATGCTAATGAAGATCCAAGAGACATACAAAACACCAAGTAGAACAAGATAAAAAATTCCCCATACCACCAATGATCAAAACATCAGAGAGAAAGAACAAAATACATATAAAAGCTGGTTAATCAGAATAACACCGGAGTTTTCAAATATAGGCTCTGAAAGCCATGATGGCATAAAATAATACTCAAATTTCTTAAAGACCATAGATATGAACACCTAGACTATTATATCCTACAAAACAATTTTTCACAATAGAAGGAGAAGGAAAAACGTTGCATGATAAAGGTAAATTTAAGGAATTTATGCCTCTAAATTTCCTCTAAGAAGATACTGGAAGGATTCTTTCACTTCCAAGTAAAGACTGAATGCACAAGTTAGGGCACAGTGAATGAATAAACAATCCCACAAAACTTAATGACAAGAGACAACAGGATACAACACTATCACAACAAAATAATAAACATTTTTGAGTAAAAACTCTCAATAATAATAGTTTCAGTTTCTCAAAAAAAACACAAATTAATGAAATGAATAAAAAAATAAGATCCATGTATTTATTGCCTCAAGACACACACTTCACCATTAACAAATGACACCTCCTTATGGAAAAAGATACCCCAAGCAAGTGAACCTAAGAAACAAACAGGCAAGCATAGCTATTTTAACATCTGACAGAATAGTCTTCAAACTAAATCTAACCTAAAGATATAGGGAAAGACATTTCCTACTCATTAAAGGAAAAATCCATCAGGAAGATATTACAATCCCAAACACATGTATACCCCAAACAGGGGTACCTAATTTCATAAAATATACACACATACATCAAAAATCACAGAATGACTCTAAAAAAAAGAATGATAGCATGTGACTTCAATACCTTACTTTCATCAAAAAGCTTCCATGACCATTCTAAAACTGTGTCAACAACTGATCAGGGGTTTATGTACTTGAATCTAGGCAGTCACATTTATTTAAATCATCACATTCCATAGCCTGGTTCCTATAGGTTCTTGTTCATATCATAAATAAAAAACGCATTTAATCCAACTTCAAAATTCCCCATAGTCCTTAATACTCTCAATACTAAACATAAGTCTAAAGTCTCTTCTGAGATTCAAGGTAATTTCTTAACTCCAACCCAAAATCAAAACCATATTACATACCTCCAACATACTATGGCATAGAATAAGCATTCTCATTCCAAAAAGAAGGAATGGGGGCATAGAGGCAAAATACCAAACCAATAACAAGACCAAAAACAGTGGGCAAACACCAAATCTTGTGGTTTTGTGTCTGATATCTAGGACCTTAGTTTCAAAGAACTCAAATGACCCTGTCCCTCCATCTTTGCTTCCTGCAACATACATCTCGCTCTTGGGCTGGTACCACTCTTTGTATAGAGATGTCCTTAACAGATGTCCTATGTCTCTGGCATTTCCATCTTTGTGGAGTCACTGCAAACAAGGAATGGCCTTAAAAGCTTCACAAAGTAGTCTCTCAGGAACTTTTGGTATCCCAGATCTTCCTTCTTACAGAGATCCCCTGCCTTATGCTGACTGGTCACAAAGTGTTCTGAAATCACAAAGGAAGTGTCCACAGTCCCCACAGTCCTGCGTCTTTAATGCTTCTAAAGCCAGTACCAACACTGACAAATTTGGCTGTCAGCTTGGGATGGACATCTGTCTCCTGCATTCACATTGCCAGTGACTATTTTATGTTTCGGTTTTCCTGGAGCAGAAAACTCCTTAGGTTTTCTCTTTCACAAGCTAGATGCTTAAGTGTATGGAGTCATCCCCTGGGGATACTCTTCTCCTTGTTCAAATGCAGAGTAGGAGGCCTCCCTTTAATAGATTAATCTCTTTAACAATGTGAGCCTCTCTTCTAAGACAGGCTTGTTCTTTTTTCACTCTCCAAACTGTACATTTGTATTTCTGCCCCACTTGCTCTTTTTCACTGTAGATGTGCATGATCTCCACAAATAATAACCATACTACAGATTCAAGGTTAGGATGATTTGATGTTTCCTTCACCAAAGAAATCATTCTTTTACTTTTTAATTTAGATTCAGATAAGTTCTTAGACTGGTAGCAAACAGCAGTCAAATTCGTAGACAAAATGTCCCAGTTACTGTTTAAGTTCTTGTTTCCTTCTCCCTTTGGCATGTCTTGAGTCAGATTTTTGCTAGAATGGCCAGTTAGGCTCTGCTTATAGTATTCAAAACTTTCAAAGTCTTCCATAATCTTCCAAAAATCAAAGTTCTTCATAACAACAGCCTATTATCTGGTACCAACTTCTGTATTAGTTACATTTTTGTTGCTATAATTAAAAACCATGACCGTGGAGACTTACAGAAGGAGTTTATTTGGCTTAAGATTCTAGCTGGATAAGTGTCTGGTGCGGGTGCCATGGCAGAGGGCAGCTGGAGGAGAAGCTGAGCACTCACTTATTTAAGCAGACACAGACATCAGAGAGACAATGTGTAAGTGGGACAAAGATAAAAATTTTCAAAGCCTACCACCAATGACATGATACCTCTGTCAAGGTCACACTTTCTAATAGTTCCATGACCTTTCCCAAATAATATCACCACTTGAAAAGCATTCAAATACTTGTGCCTTGAGTGCCACTTTTCCTTTAAATTACGACACCACTCTTGGGGATATACCTAAAGAATATGGTATATACCTATATCTACCACAGAGACACCTGTTCATATATGTTCCGTGCTGCCTTATTCACAATAGCTTAGAAAAGGAAACAATCTAGACATCCATAACTGTCCATAAGCAGATGAATATACAATGACCATATGGTATATTTACATAATAGAATATTATTCAGCTGTTAAAACCATAATTATAGAATTCATAGGAAAATGTATAGAACTGGAAACTCATTCTTAGTGAGGAAATCTACACCCAAAAAGATAAAGATAATCAGTTTAGGTTCTCTCTCATGAGCAGATGTTAGGTATGAAAATTTAGTTACATGTTTATTTCAGTTGAAAATTCCAGGACATGAGAAAATTTGTCAGAACTCATGGTGGGAGCAAGTTTCAAGAAAGGAAAGAAAGAATGCAGTGACATAAAACTTAAAGGGGAATAATAAGTTAGTAAGTGTTAAATCATGTGTTAACTAGGAAGGCAGGACAGAGGAGAGAAATATGGGAGGGGGATAAATATCACTAAATGCCTTTAGAAACAGCCATATGAAAACCTACCACTATAGAGTTTTCTTAAACTATACATATAAATAATGTAAAAAGAATTTAAATGGAATCACCTTATAACAGGGTGACAATGACCCACCAGACAAGGTAGGCTTCAAATAAAAAGCCAAATGCCAGGAGTAGACTCCTTCTTCTGAGCTGTTCACCAGGGGTCTCATAGATCCTCAAACAGTACTAGCCATTGCACCTGCTCTTTGTCACACACCATAACTTGATGATAAGACCATATTGCTGAAGGTACTATATACAATTTATAAAACAAACAAGGAGAAATCAAGCTGGTACTGACTTTATAGCTTCAATTCTACCAGCTAGTTTTCATAGTGCTGGAAAATGCTAGTCATTCTACCAGAAGAGGAACGTAATCATCAACTTTTCCCAGTTGTGAATCATTTGTGCTATAATAACAGCTGGCCTGACAAGATATGCCCGATCATGATGTGATATGAATAACCAACCACTTTGTGATTGAATTTAAGGTCTGCTTCACAAGATGAAGCACATAACTGACACTAATATTTATTAGAAGAGCCTGTGGCTAGAGAAGCCACAGACCATAGGGATAACCTACTACTATTATTCTGTTAAATGAACATAGTATTGAACCCCCAGTGGGTAATAACAAGATTATACAACAGATTAATTCATCTTTCATTTCTTCCAAGAGAAGCTTCTTCATGCAGTAGATGATAATGAACACAGAGATCCACAACTCATCAACTTATAGAAAATAACAAAGTGTGGAATGCTCAGCTCTAAATGGGATCCTTACATCATACCCTCTCCTTCCAGATCTCAAGCATCATTCCAGAAGAGCAAATGGAAAGAATATAGAAACCAGAGGTAGTGGATCATCACAGGAAACATATATCCCAGGAAGCTGAATGAACTCACATGAACTCCCAGCAGCTGTGACAGAATGCACAAGACCTACTGTCTTAGTTACTTTTTACTGCTGAGATTAAAAATACTGACTAAAACCAACTTGGGGAGAAAAGGGTATATTTTATCCTACATCTCAGGTCACAGTTGAGAGAGCCAATGCAGAAACTCAGGATAGGAACCTGGATCACAGACAATGAAGGAACACATGTTACTAGCTTGCTCCCCTGGCCTCAGACTGCTTTCTTATAAAACACAGAATCACCTGCCCTGGGATGGCACTGGCTACAATAGGCTGGGCTCTGCCACATCACTTAGCAATCATGAAAATACCCCCACAGACGTGCTCCATGGTCCAATACAATGGAGAAAATTCTTCAGTTGAGATTCCAGCTACCCAGGTGTCAAGTTGACAACTGAAACTATCCAGCACATTTTTGTAAGCAACAGTTAGACACCATATCATCATAGAGATGTAGAAGTAAATAAGAAATCCCAGCTCTAGCTGAGCAAATTATTGCAATGAATATATTATTTTGGCTGTGAGCTTAATCCTTTAATGGCTATACCTTCTTTCTAGTCTTGATGAAGTTTTGAATAGGGAAAAAAAATACTCAGGCTATAAAAGCCTTCCCCTGCTGTGTTGGATAGTTTTATTTGTCAACTTGACACACCTGGGAAGAGAGAACCTCAAGGAGGCTTTTCCTCTATTAGATTGGCCCGTGGCCATGGCTGGGAGGTGTTTTACTTAGCTGTGAATTGATGTGGAAGAGCACAGCTGGTTGTCCTAGGTTGTATGAAAAAAAGCAGTCAGCACAGGACAGAGGGAGCCTGTAAGCAACACACCTGTGTGGCAGCTGCTTCAGCCCCTGTCTCTAGATTCCTGCCCTGCTTCCTTCAATGATGGCCTGTGTTTGGGATATGTATGCCAAATAAGCCCTTTCCTCACCAACTTGTTTTTGGTTAATGTTTTTTTCAAAGCAATAGAAAGCTAACAAGGATATATGCCAAACATTTTTTTAATCACCTTTTCTAAGTGGGTGAAGGTGAGAAACACATTCATTAATTTGCCAAGTACAACTGTTGTTAGTTTCGATTTGTTTTTTGTTTGTTTTTTATTGTTTGTTTTAGTTTTTGTACTTTGAGACAGGATCCCATGTAATTCAGGTTGGTGTTAATAATCCAATAGCTGAGGACAACTGCATTTCTGATCGTCTTGCCCCCGATCTCCCCAGTGCTGGGATTGCAGGCATGGATCACAGTCTGCCTGGGATTTCATGCGGTGGCAGCAGACAGGGATATTTCTTTGCACTGACTTTACATGCTGCCTACATCTTCTCACAGCAGGTGTTAGAATTGTTGGAATTTCTACCCTCCTAGGGTGTTCATTTGCAGCCTAGTCTTCACACCTAAGCTCCATCCTGGGCTACATTCGGGAATCTGGTCTTGGCACACTCTACCTGGCTATCAAGGCTGTCTCTTTTGCTTGTTGAAGATCTTCATGATACCGTAACCATTTCATTTTTGCCTGCCTGCATTCCTCATTATCCTTCCTGCTTATAGATACTCATCTTCCTGTTACTATAAAATGGTTGATATTAATTTATAAAGATACGAAATTATTTTTTCTCTCACACTGTGAAATATTTTAGTTCTGGATCAGTGGGCATGCATTGCTCACTCAGGGAATATCTCATGGTAGAGTGTGTGTCGTTCCATGGAACTTCTTTTGTCATGAACATGAAACAAAGACTAAGAAGAAGAATCCAGGCCCCAACAATTCCATCTAATAGCACTACCTCAATTACCTCAAATCCTTCCTAGCCTCAGTTTTAAACAGGCCCATCTTTCAATAGCTCCACCCTGGGGAATGATCCTTTAACACATTTGAAATTCAAAATCTGATCCATAGCACTAGTTAATCTCTCTTAATCCATAAATAAAAACCTTTTAAACATAATGCCCAAATGTAAATGTCAAACAGCAGAAGTCACCTATGTGATGTAACGTGCACTGATGACAATCCCTTTCTTCATTCTGCTCAGTAGACAGGCTCGAGCAGGAGTCAGGTGTTATGAACCTTCAGTGCCTCACCTACACAACACTGTCTGTGCCTCTGAAGAAAACAAAATTAAGTAGACCAAATAGAGTCTCAAACTTGTTTATACAAGTTTGATGCTTGCTGCTGAGAAAATGAGAATAAAAATTATCACTGGACAACAATGGTAAGAATAGCCAAGCAGGCCAACAGTGACAAGACACTGAAAATGTCATCTAGAAAACGATCTTCTTTGTATTCAAAGCCAAAGTAGGTGAAAACAGACTTTAAAAAATCTTATCTCTGGATAAAGAATGTGTTTTATTTCTGTCTCTTTTGTTACATTCCCATTCCAGGAAATTTTCCTAGCTCCATGCCCCTGGTGTTACAGGTTAGGCTCAAAAAGTTTCATATGTTAGAGCCTCATTTCCATGGTGACAGTATTATGAAAAGTGACAGAACCTTAAAGAGGTAGACCCTAATAGGAGTTCCTTAGGTCATGGTGGGTACAATACGGTAGTACTTGACTTCTGTACTGGGCTCTCTCCAGAGTGAACATTTTTAAATACATAAACTGGACTCTTAACGACTCTTTTCAGCATCCTGTATTCAGATGGACTAACTTGATACTGTATACAACAATTCTGTCACTGGCATTTCTATGAAGTGACACAAGTGAAAGATCCTTACCAGAACTGAACAAATGCTAATGCCATCCCCTCGAGCCTTCCTCTGCCCCAGACTTTGAGTTCAAATAATCTCTTCTCTCCCAAGTATCCTGCCCGAGAGGCTTTGTAACACGGGGGAAGAAAACTGACTAATATACCCAGTAACAAAATATTTTTGTTTTTACCTTGCAGTTTTTTTCTCTCCTTCTTCCCTGCTCCTCTCTCTTCTCTTCTCCTTCTCTCTTTTTCTCTCTAGCTTTGACACATAAACTGCCACATTGGATTCTTTCATAAATAATAATATTCTAGGCAGAGTCAGAGAAAATGAAATTCTCTATTCAAGAAACATGAAAAGAGATCATCACCAGCCTTGTCAGTGGAATTGAAAGATCACTTGCCACCTAAAACTTCTGGAGAAACTCCATCCCTCTCAGAAACCTGGAATATATTAGAAGATAACCACAAACAGAGGCCCAGTTTAAACTGTGCCCAGATTTCGGGGTCCCTGAGACTATACAATAATGTGTGTTGTTTAAAAGGAAATTTTAGTTATTATGAATCAGTAAATAGCTTAAAAAGTTCCCACTATTTTATTTATTTATTTTTTACTCTGGTGACAATATTATTTAACATGTGTATTTATTTTACGTATGTTATAAAACTGCAAAAATAGAATGATCATCTGTAATTTATTTTGTCTGGGTAAAATTAATTTTTCTATTAATATTTATTTTAGAGATAATTTAATGAATGCATGAAGGATTATAACACTGACTATCTCTAACACTTTTTAAAGGAAGAGCTTTACCTGCAGCTGTATCATGCAGTTCAATTTCCAGAGTATCTTTCCCTAGCACAGTTCTTCAATAGCTGTGTCATTTTCTAGTTACACTGACTAAAAGCACAGAGTAGAAAACAATGTAGTGTCTCAGAATGTATGGAACCTGACTGGAACTGATACTTCACGCCTTCTGTTACTGTGTCTGAAACATTGTTCAATAGTAATTAAGTCCTGCTACCATTGCATAAAATGTCCCATACACATTTTTTGGCACCTTAAATTTCAAGTGTCATAAATCGTGCTATTGGATATGGTGGCACAAACCTTTAATCCTAGTTCTTGGGAAACAGATGTAGGTAGTTTACTGTAAACTTGAGGTGAGCCTGGGATGGTCTGTATAGTGAGATTGAGGTGAGCTAGGACAACTTAATGAGATCATGTATCAAAAGACTCCAATCAATCAATCAATCAATCACTGCTAAGGAGAGTGAAATAAAAAATCAGCTATTAAAAATTGACTTACCACACAAAAATATTTTGCTTAAATGCACATAAAACTGAAATTACATATAAAACTTGATATTTCTAACATGTGGTTAAATATCTTTATTGAAGATTAGCATCAGCAATTGCCATAACACTTAGCATATTGTAGACACTCAGCATTATGTGTCACATTCAAGCAAACTGATTTTTCTCTCCTCACATTATCTTTTTAATATTCCCATGAATAAGTCACTTAACTACAATATTATAAAAACAAATTGCCTCAATTCAATGTAAAACAAGTTTCTATTCCAATAGCAGCAACTTATATAATATTCTATCTCAGAAAAAATATTGACAAGAAAACACATTGAGTCAGGAATTAATAAAGATACTATGCTAGAGGTTGAACTATCACTTAAGAGAGAAAGACATGCTCACGAAGAAAGTGTGTTAGTCATTTTTCTGTTGTGGAGATAGAAATACTGACCAAAGGAATTTATAAAAAGAAGAATTTATTTAGTATATGGTTCCATAGGGACAAGAGTCCCATCATGGTGGGGAGGCATGGCGGCAGAAGTGGCTGGAGTAGACTCAGCAACTGATAGCATCTTCAAGCAGGAACAGGAAGCAGAAAGCAATTGGAGATCTGTAAGGCTTACGAACTGTCAAAGCCTTCCTCCACTGAAGTGCTTCCTCCAGCATGGCAGCACCTCCCAAAACAGTGCTACCAACTGTGGACAACATATTCGAATGCTTGGAGCCTACAGGGGACATTCTCATTCAAACCACCACAGAAGGTGACATCCAGAACATAGGTGTGGGCTTCTGTAGGAGTGAGTCACCAAGAAAACTTTGTAATCAGTGAACTAAAGATTAAAATGCAATCTACAAACATCTCTACATGGACAGACATGATTAATAGATAATTTTCTAACAATTGAATTTCTTATAGCATAAGGTTGAATTTTATAATTTTTTTTTCTCCATTGCTTGCTCTAGTGATAGACTATGTTGACTCAGGAGAAAACTAGGCATCATTTGTTTCCTTATTTGGCATGACAATATTTGTTAGTTTATTTATTAATCTATACCAATATCATTAAAAATGATATTTCGAAAGTGATAAGAGCATTTGGATTCAGTCCAAGTGTGTAGTAGATCCCAGTTACTCACGTAAGTTACATTTCAGTACTGTCACTATTAAAGGCAAGTTGTTATGTAATCTTCATTTATGAATATCCATGGTAAATGTCTATTAAGCTGCAACCAATTGAACATACAAATGTTACCTGATCCAGTATCTTATAAGTGATAATAAATAGTATTTTTAGGATTGATATAAATAAACTTATTAGATATGAATTGTATTCTGGGTAATTGTCTAGTAATAACCTTTGCTGAATTATATGGAGCCTTTCCTATACTTAACAAAGAGCATAGATACCCACACTCCAATATTATCATCATTCACGATAATGAGCCACACAGAAGATTCCATTACAATCTAAAAGCAATAAATGTCAAAGTAAAGAAGTATGCAATATGCTGGCCAAAAGAGGAAAGGACAAACGTACTGATATATTTCTTTGTAGTTGCCTTCTATTACATCATGTGTAACAAATGATGCTATAATTGTATTGTGTTGTATTTTAACACGTTTTAAGGAGAAAATAGTGAGAAGAAACTGATTTTATTACTGCTGTGAAAAAAATAATTAAAGCATATTAATTTAAACTGCCTGGCAAGGGGAAGATGTCAATTGTAGAGGGTATTTCAGTTCAGATCTTCCAGTCTTACAAAGTGAAGGTTTCAGTGTTTAGCTATCTAATTCATTATACCATTGCTTTTAGCATATTTAGAGTGCAGGGTGTAAAATGATGCCTTTTTCTTTCTAAGTAATCATCAGAGAGAGCTGGAAATAGATGAACAGCTTCTAACCAGTCATTTCAACCAGGTAGTAAGAAACAAGATTGAAAGGAATGCATGCATGAAGCAATCATAGATAAATTAATTTACTCATTTGACTAGTGAATATCGGATCCCCGAAATAAAACCAGGGCCTTTCCCAGAAACAGTATCACAGTTCATGGATGTCTGTGTCTTTGTGAGCTGCACAACTTTCAGGACTGTAGAGATATCACCAGTGCTACAAAGGAAGAGAACTGGCTGAAACTATGATCTTTCCTTGACTAATACATAAAACTAATTTGATTTTTTGTTTTTGGCAAAAATGATGAACAACTCTAATGTACATATAGGACACAAAATTCAAGGAAGTTCTGACTTAACTGAAGTTACAAATTTTGTGCCTCAAACTAATCCCTTGATTTTCCCAGAGATACACACCAAGTTATATAGAATAATGTAAAGAATGTGATATAAGCAAACTCCTTTATAATAAGGTTTGAGGGCATTTCATAATGGTACACTCAGAGCATATGATTGCTTCTCCTTTAGGTTTGTTCTCTCACATTGTTGAGAATATGTAGATAATTGACACAATGTAGACTTTTGATTTTGAATCATTTGGACTAATTGAAAGTCTTTCTTACTTTTTAATTTTTGGTTCACAAATATAATTGTTTGTTTTCTACATCAATACTGAATGGCATACAAAACTCGTTAACAATTAAAAAGAACAATTTTCCCTTCAACAAATGTATAAAGTGGTCATAATTTACATACATAGTTAAATTCACGTTGTAAATCAATGATCATAAATGGAAAGTTTATTATAAGAACTGATACACTTTGCTTAAACTACTGTACTTACAGTTCTCCATCTTGCATGGGTAATTACATCTTATCTCCATGCAACTTCATCAGCATCTACATGCATGTCTCCCAATTGATAAACACCTGTGCTGGCATGTGTGTCAGTCTCTGCCTTCCTTATTCTCACATATCTCCCTGCTTTAGTGATACGTGATATTAAGCTCATTTTGTGAATGAACAGGGCTTTGTTAAAGAAAACCATGAGGTAATGTTTGCATTGAGAAAAAAAAATATTTATGAAGGTAATATTGGTTTATACTTCATCTCCTAATACAGTGTAAATTTTTATGATTGGAATATTTAAGTAGCTCTTGGAGTTCATAGTTCATTTATGATTGGATTTACTGCAAAATTCAAGATCCTTCCTTGCATTTTCTCCCTTTGCATTTTCTTTACAAGAGATGTGTTTACTTTGATAGATTGGAAGAAGTCTATTTTATCATCTCTTGTCAAGTCCAAATATGTCTTTATTTAACTTATGCCCCTTTTCTAATCACCTATATTTATTTATCTGTGAGATCCCTCAATTCAGTCTTCCTCATCTTTAAACCACTTGCCAGATAATCTGATTCTCCCTTACATGTGACGCCTGAAATATTGCTTAATATTTTTAAATTAAATTTACTAAATGACACTTTAGCAATGAATGGATATGTAACGAATTAATAAGTCAACTTTTTCAGTAAACCAGTTTATATGGTAGAATTTTTATTCACTTAGTGTTAGTGAGATATCCTGCTTTACACACATGAACATTCTTTTTTTAGGATCTGTTGTGCTTTGAATATGGCTTGTTCCTACCAAAGCTCACGCTGATTAACATTTGAGACTGGAGAGACGATTGAGCAGTTAAAAGCACTGGCTCCTCTTGCTGAGGACCCAGGTTCGGTTTCCAGCATCCACATAATGGCTGAAAACCATGCGTAACTCCAGTTCCAGGAAATCTGATGCTGTCATTTGACCTCTGCAGGTATTGTATGACACAGGTTCACTTATATTCATTCAGGCAATATACTCAAACACATAAAATAAAAATAACAAGTAAATTATTTTTTTAAATATTAAAAAAGAAGACAGAACACACTTGGGATACAGTATTCAGAGCAATGGAGAAGGAACTGAACTGAAGCCTTCTACCTGAAGTTTAGCTGCCATAATGCAAGATGTTAACATGCAAACTTTAAAGGGGAAAATCAACCACTGACCCAACTTAATCCTGTACTCTAATAACCTTAACAACTGGCGCAGCACACTGTCTCTGTTGGCGCAGCAGCAGCACTTTCACATGTGGGTAATCAACAGCTGTCTAATAGGACATAAAGCCCTCTCAGTAGGATGGACTCATGGGTGGCTCGGTAAACTCAACCAGATGCACAAGATTAGAGAGGTCATAGATCCTAGAGAGGACCCTATCTCTGTCATATCTCTAGAGAAATAAAATTTCTTACCATATGCTAACTATGGGTCCTTATATGTACATACAAACATACAGTATACCACTCATCAAAGAAGCTTCTGTTTGCAACAGATGGAGGCTATAGCAGAATTCTACAGCTGGTCAGACACAGAGATTATATATGACTGAGAGATGCCAAGGTGACGTATCTACAGAAGGGATAAACATTTATCTGAGGAAAGGTTACTTATTTTGGAGATTGTCCTATTTTCTAACATATGTGCCCACTTTCAATTCTGTGTTTTGATGCCATTTAAATCACCACGAGAAGCAAATGAAGTTCCACGTTCTTGGATTTCAGGATTCATATTGTCTTATAAATTACTCAAAGATGTTATATAGCAACTGAAACTCAACTAAAATAGGCCTGTCCAATCATGTAACCAGATTACCTACCTAGCGTATAAGCTTTGTCTTATTGAATATTTTGCACTTGACTGTGAGGTCCTTAATGAAAAGAGATTGTATCTTACATCTTTACTTAGCTCTAGAATTTAATAAATATTCTACATAATTCTTTATATAATGAAAAATGAAAGAAAAATCTTCATAACCTCCAATGAATGTACCCTGTGCAGCCAGGCAGGTGTCTATTTCCATATAAAAGTATATTTTGTTTTAGTGATGTCTATACTGTGTAATTCAATTTTAGGTAGAAAACCTTGTGCAGAAATAATAAAGTAAAATAAATATGATAGACGTATCTCAACTGAAACAAAAATACAGTGGGCACACGGGGCTGTGTATTCCACAACCATAGAATTCAACAAGCCAGATTCTCAAACAGTTGCTTAAATAGTTACATCAGTAGTGAACAAGTATAAACGCTTTTCTTGTTACTATTTCCTTAAAGAAGCAATGCAACAATGTTTATACATGTTGTTTACATTATATTAGATAGTATAAGTAATCTTTAAGTAATGATTGAAAGCACATAAGAAAGTATGCTAGGGTATATGCAAATATTTTGAAATTTCATATGAATAAATTGAGCATCCAGAGATTTTGGTATCACACAGGGTGAGACTCTTAGTGTACACTTCACTGTCAGTGCCCTTTTTCTTGCTAAAGTGATTAGAGTTTAAGGACAGATGGCTTCTTATGTGATTATTACAGTGTGTTCACAGTAGCTGTAGACTTTATCAGTGACTGTTTGCAGACTGTATCAAACTTCAGCAGACAAAGGAGGACTGAGCCTGTTGTCCCAAACAGCAATCTAACAGCGAAAAACAGTATTTTTACCTAAGTTCCTCTTGAACATTGAAAATATTTACACCAAAAATTTATGAGCTAGAAAAATTTCAAATCCATTAACAGTGATACAAACAAAAGAAAAAGATCAAATGATGGGAAGAGGAGAGAGAGAGAGAGAGAGAAAGAGAGAGAGAGAAATAATAATAGGACAGATTTTTAAGTAAAATTCAGTTTCCAGCAAGGTGCTTACAGAATGACTTGTTTCTTATAATAACTTATTTTAGAATAGTTATTCCAATTTTGTTACATGCAGCTTAGTTTTGATATTTAATGGTTTTCATCTTTATGGGTTTTATTGATTTAGTATCATCAAATGATATGATGTGATAAAAAGGTGTAAATGACCGTGTTGATTTATTTTGCATAAAAATGATTAAGTTTACTATCTCATAAGTCATTTTAACTTATTGAGGTTTAGATTAAAATAGCATGCAGACTCCATATATATATTTATTAAAATATGTAAAGCCATCATTTATCTCAGGAAAAGTAGGAAAGGAAAACAACTTTGTCATATCAGTTTCTGAAATATGTCATTTTTCCTATAACCCTGCACCAGACCTAATTTAATGAACTTCTGCCTCAGCTGATAAACTTCAGTAATGATCTAGTAAAAAAGCTAGGGAAAGGTAAAGCATAAAGAATCCAAACTCATAAAAATAAAACTCTGATCAGCAAGATCTTACTTTCTTGAAAAATTTCTAAAACACGCCAGTTCCCAAATTCTGTCTCCTATGGCACAGATGAGTTAAAATAATCCTTTTAATATAGAGCTAGGAGGCTGGTGAATTGAGATCAAACCAAATTTAAAGAGCAATATAGTCATTTCAGTACTGATCTGAAATATATTTTTTAAAGACTAGAAAATCTAGAAATTCAAATATTTCAAGGCACAGTAGTAATTGTTTCTTTTTTCTTGTTTGTTTAGTTTTAGTCTTCCAGGCACTTAATCTGGAGCAAAAATAATTACTCCCAAATTTCTTTATAATTTTGATAGAAATAATTAAAATCACACTTCAAAATATTTTCAATGTCGATATTATTTATTGATTGATGTATTTTAAAAGTAATATATCTTGTGATGGATACACTCTAATTTTGTCCATAACAATTTTTGGACTTTTATTTATTTATGTATTTATTTATTTATTTGTCCTGCAAGTTCAGGCAGAGCTTATGCTTTCTCTCTAACTATTATAGCAGTTGCAACAATACTTGGATGGCACTTTGTTTTTCTCTGAGCCTGGGAATGATTGATAAAGATAGCCCGATTGGTGCTAAGCACTCTAGTAATTTATTCTCTGCACTTTGACCCATTATGAGTCTCTGCATTAACTACAACCCATTGTATAAAAAAGCTTCTCTGACCAAGGCTGAGAGAAGCAGAAATTTATGTGCATAAAGATAAGTATTTATCGAAGGCAACATGCCCTTTTAGCGAAACAACAATAGTGTGCTCTTCCTAGGGTCTATCATCTCCCTAGCCAAGGTTTACAGTGCAAGGAACGACGAGTTTTCTCCTGTGAAGTGGGCCTCAAATTTGACGACATTCTTAATTACTATATCTTATATGGCAAAGAGAATGAATAATGACTTGATTATTTCATGTTTATGAATGAAAATGTCTCTTTCAGAATAGGGAGAGATTGTTTACTGGCCACATAGAAACAAACTACCAAATTCTGAGGTGTAGAAAGCATCTGTAAAATGGCAAGGATGTACGGAAAGCCTGTGGGTCCTCTTGCTGCTGATATGAATTCTTCATTTCCACAAAGAGGAATTCTGCCAAACATTGAGGGAGCTTGAAAGCAGAACATTCTTCTGTTGTGCCTATGATGAAACTACATCTGAATTGTTGAAGAAGTATTCAGAAGAAATGCCTAATGTATGCTTTGTAATAGTTTGTAAGAAAAGAGGAGGAAGTCATTGTTTTATCACAGTAATGTTTCAAACTCCCCATCTGGATTAAATGATTTGTAGTAGACTTAAACCACCTGGATTATTTGTGTATTTGTGTTATCAACAAAGAAAAATGTTGGGGTGTGGCTGAAAAAAGAACAATTTCAAACTGTTGAAGTTATTGTAAGTTCAAATTAGTGTGGTATGCCTTTTGGCAAACGAATATAGTTAATTTGACAAATTAAACATAAGCCTTGTGAGAAATGAAAAACAGTTAAAAATATACCACAGGGGAAATAGAAAAATAATTACCATTTTATTAAATAAATAAAATAAAAAACAAATGAAGATTGTAACGTTGAAATGCGGGGCATGAATAAAGACAAAAGATATTAAAAATAAATAATGAAGTAACAGAAATATGTTCCTCCTAGTCTGCGTGTCATGCATCCACGTATTTAAACAATGGTGTATGAAAAATAGGTAGCTAAAACTAGTTTTGGTGTGCTCTAATATTGTAAATACTGATTCCTTGACATTGTTTCTTAAATAATTCAATATAACAAAAATTTACACAAAATTTATATTAAATATTGTAGCTAACAAAGACTAAAATATGTGTTAGAATGTTCTCAGCTGGCATGCCAATAATATTTCATGCATTTAAGAACTGGAACATCCTCATATTCTAATTTTAGCACAGGTTCTTCAACACCCCTTTTCCTAATACCTAAAGGAAATGTAATCACATTAAATGTTTTTGGACTGAATATGACCCTTTCATATAAGCTGATAACCCCAATGTTCTGACATTGAAGGATAGGGTCTTTGGTAAGTGGTTTGCTTTAAATGAGTTGATGAGGTTGAGTTCTCATAAAGGGACTGATATTCTAATAACAGACAAAAGAATCAGCTTCTTTCTCTGTCACTCTCTGAGTCTCTTTTTTCTGTCTTTCTGTGTCTCTGTCTCTCTTCCTGTCAGTTTTTTTTCTCTCTATCTATCTATCTTTTATAATCTATCTATCCTCTCTTCCTCTCTTTCCCTCTTTTTTTCTTTGTCTCTCTCCCAGTTAGATTGAGGCTATGGCAAGAAGATGACTATCCATAAACCAAGAAGAGGGCTCTGACCATGTATTCCATCAGACTTACTATTTGCTTCATTTTCTGTTTTTTGATTAAGTCATTGTTCAATCTGAGCAGACGAGTACAAAGTATAAATGAACTAACAAAATTAAACCTGGAAAAATGGACTAAAATTCAGTAGAGCTATATGTTGTTTATGAGAGATACAATTTGGAGCCCAAGAAACAAATAATTTAAAGTTAAGACTAAACAGATATATTACATGCAAGGAGTAATTGCAACAAAATTGGAGCTTATATTAATTTAACACAGAACAGAATTTAGATCGTAACAGTTTATGGTGACAAAGTAAATGATAAATACTAATGAAATGTATAGGAAAATGCAACAGTTATAAACATTGTCATACCTAATAAAAGATCATCAATAGATATGAAGCAAACCTCACTGAACTGAAGAAGGATGACGTTGACAGTTTTACAATGATAACTAGACATTTTTTTTTTTTGTATAAATACAACCACGAGATAGAATGTACTTAAGAAATCCAGGGTATAAATAACACTATATTACATGGAGTTCTAACAGACACACATAGTAGTCTATCTAGTAACAGTGAAAACAGAGCAAGCATTCATCTCCAGACCATATAGATAATTGTCCCTGAGAGACCACATGTTAAGCACTGAGAAAAGTACAGTAAAATTTAAATATATATGCATATACATATGTGTATATGTGTCTATCCCACCATTCATATGTGAAAGAATTGATCTCCAATTGTTGTTAGAACTCAACAGCTGAAATAAAAATAGAAAATCTATAAATTTGTAGAATTTACACTGAATATTCTTTTAAAAGTAAGCAGTTCACAAAAAATAATAAAAATATTCAAATGAAAACAAATACAATGTGTCAAATATTATGGATTTAAAACAGCATTCAGAAGAATATTTATATTTATAAATACATTACAAAAATGTATAGTATGGAAGTTCTACCAAGTTAAAGAAAAAAAGAAAAGAGACTATTTACAACCTAGAAGAAGGAATGATAATAAAGATAAGGAAAGACAGAGTTAAAGAAGGTGCATATAGAAAACATTACCCAAATAAAGAAAAAGAAAAGCTAGTTCTTAGGTCAAAATCGGCAGGGAGTAAAAGTAAATGAAAGACTAAAATGATTAAAATTAGATGTATGAATAAACTACTGTAAATTCTGCAGAAACAAAAAGAAAGCTGTTAGAAATCTTTATAACCAGTTATATATTTTTTAAAAATCTGGAAGATGTAGATGGCATGGACATATTCTTAGAAACCCAGAATCTTCTAGAAAAGAGAAAACTGGGAAAATGTAAAGTGTGAATAAAGGACTAGTTAGTAGCTTTAATCAGAAATAAAAAGGAACAACAAATTTCCAACAGACTTCTGATAATGAAAATCCCCGGACTTAATGGCTTCACTGATAAATATCTAAAAACACTTAAAATGACTAACATTAATATATTGAACTTTTCTAAGCATCTACGAGGAGAAAATACTCTCAATCTGTCTCTGAAGACAACTGAAGTAAAAGCCTGGTAAAAATTCACTGCAAGGAAAGAAAATGGAACAAAAAGCCCTGCAGATACTGAAAATAAATTAAACTGTGATACTTGCAAACCAAACCCAGCTACATATGTAAAGGATTATTTTATCAGTCAGAACTTTTGTTACCATGACATGATACCTGAATAAATAACTTAAAAGGCAGCAAGCTACTTTGGCTTGCAGGTCCAGGGCTTTGTCTACATTTCTTAGCTTTATTGATTCTGGGTCCATATTGAATCAAAGTTTTATGATAACAGACATGGCAGAGGCCACTTATGTTGGGTCTGGGAAGCAGAGACTCGGGAACAGGTATGTCCTTCAAAGCCTTGCTCCCAGTGAGTGACTTGTTTCCTTAAAGCAGGCCAAATCTCCAAAATTCTCCTATAACCTAAAATAATACCATCAGCTGGGGAGCATTCTTTAAACACATTAGCCAGCTAAAAGGACACCTCAGATCCAAACCATAACAATTTTGTAGCATGACCAAGATAGTTTATTCTGAAATGTAAAATAAGACAACATATGAAAATTGATCTAAGTTATATACCACAATGGCAAATAATATTATTAATAATTATAACAGAAGACCAAAACTTTGCATTATTACATTCATCAAAGTACAAACACTTGATAAGATTTAATACTGTTCTTGGATTAAAAAAAAAATCAGAAATCTAGGTGTAGGAGAAAAGTACTTAAACTTGATAAAAGACCTTAATGAAAGTCTCAGAGAGAACATTATAGTCACAGTACTGGAATCTTTTTTTTTCTGAAATAAAGAAGAAATATTATTTCTTTCAATATCTTCTACTCATTACAATTGAAGAGGATTCAGGCAGAGAAGTTAGTCAAAATAAAGGAAAAAATTCATGCATACAAAAAGCAACATGACGTTCAAATGGAAATTCCCCCAAAGTGATCAAGATCCACATAAAAAGACATATGATATCTTAACAGAAATTCACATGAAAATCAGAATGCGGTTCTGCTACAGCTACATAAGATATGATATTTAGTGAAATTGATATGGACAAAATTGTACATTTCTCTTACTTTGTGCTCTTCCAAGTACCTTCTTCAAAGTGACTCAACATATTCACAGAGGAAAAGACTTTCATTACAATGTACACAAGACTTTGAGTGTGATAATAGATTCCATCTGCACTGTTGTATGGAGCTCTGAAGAAGGAGGATGATCCTTGTTTTACTATCAAATATGTAATACACTTTTCTAAAGTGAAAATAAGAATAATATATTATTCTATATCTTATAATTTTTCCATATTATGAAAAGGCAAAATTATTTGAATTAAATAAATGTGTAATTTCCACCCTAACAATTATTTGGTTATATGTTATTTTTCCTAGCTATTGAATAACATTCGTGTTTCACAACCTCAGATGAGTGCTAATGTTTTTCACTTCTTTATGCTCAAAAACCAAAAATATTTCAAAAATTATTACAGACTCCTTAGGATTTGAGAAACATTTTAACATTAAGTACATAATAAAAGTGCTCTCTTATAAGTACCAAATATAATTTACAAAGTAAGTTTTCTTTTAGCAAATTAAGTATTTAGAAAGCACCAAATCTTAGATTAATAAATGTATGGAATAGTGTGAATACTGAGCTAGTGATTTTACAACAATCTCAAGGCAACCAGATCATTTAGCCAATCAGTTTCTTTCTACGCCTTACAACTCTCTTATTTTCCAGAAATGGATAATCTTATTTGGCTTGAATTAACTGTGTAATTGTAGAAATCCATCCATTCCATTTGGTTTTTCCATTGATTCCTGTTATCAATGCTCATATCTAGTTACAATTGTACAAACACTCTATGTGTTATATCCCTAACAAATATTGCTATTATAAAGAACATTGCATATCAGCAGACCATTAGACAGGTTGCCTGGATCTCAAGTCAAGGACAACCTATCTTGCTCTTTGTTGTGTAAACAGTGTAGTTTCTAATGAACTAGAAACAGTGCAGAAGAGCGCAACCAAAATATTCATCCTTACAGATACAGTACCACAACTTCCACATCAATTATACTTTCTCAGTTTACTCAGAAAAGCAGCTGGCTTAAATTGCAGATAAACCTTATTATCATAAAAGATGTTTTCACATTGAATGAAATTCAGAAAGCTTATATATTTATAATTTTGTGCTTTCTTATAAAAAAGACTATAAAATATGTGTCACTTCAAATTATATTTTAAAAGAAAACAAATCAATAAAAAATCATGTACTTGTAAATTTTCTTTCCCCAAACAAGACCATTTCATATTTATGGGTCTGTTTTTGGACTGGACCCTCATTATAGGTCAAAAGTTCGTACCTCTTACATTACTTCCCAGTATATTATTTAAAACAGAAATAAAATGAATTTTATGCAGTCAGTTTCTTATTCATATTGCATAACTTGATTTCTCTTCCTCAAATCCAGATGGTGCTGTCTTGGATGTAGGGATTTTCAGAGCTGGAGCAGGCTAAGCTTCCAATGGCTCCAAGTTTATAGAATGCCTATTTGACAGATTCTCTCAAGCATCTCCGGCATCTATTTAAGTCAGCCTGGAATTTATCATCCTGTTATGAGGTGGGGAAGGAAGCTGCTCCAATACACCTTGCCTTAATACCACTGTTCACACAGAGCTCCAACATCACGTTCTTGCTCAGTCATTCACCTGTAGAGAACATTAACGCTACAGAAAGTGTTTATTCTCCACAATAGTTAAATGGTTCCAGACTGTAAATGTTAAAAGAGAATTGAATATGTTAAAAGAAAGTACAGACGTTTTCAAGTAAATGGCAATCATGTTCTTTTGATTTTTACAGCCTCGTATTCATATGACTAACCCCTGGATGGTCACTGATTAACTGGGAGATCATGAGTTTTCTCTTTCCATTCAAACACCTAAGAATTTTCTCATTTATGCCATGTACTTGTGGTGATTTTTTTTCTAAAGTAATTGTATAACTATTAAAGAGAAAACACTTTTTTTCTTTTATTACTTGCCTTTTTTTTTTTTGCTTGAAAAATCTAGTTAAACACATTTACCTCCACAGAGAAAGTAGTTGTATCATGCTGATTTTGCCTTTAATCTTTTGTTGCTGTATCTCCAAAACAGATGTTTTGTTCATTATTTAACAGAAACATGTATTATTTGCCTTCTTTCCTTACACTCATTACATCTTTACCTAATCAAACTATGACACATGATGAACTCACTGAAGCATTGTACCACAGTGGCAGGCATATCATACTGAAAACAGAAAGTCACAGGTGCAGTCTGCTCTGTCTGAATAAGGGAATCAAATTCTTTTACTCCGTCTTTCTAATGGAAGAAATAATGACTTGAGTGTTTCTGTGTGGTGCTGGGAAGTGGTGATGTCTTCTCTATCAGAAGAGTCATGGAGGATGGACAAACACAAGAGACATCTTAGGAGGAGAAAAGAAAATGAATCATGATTTTGCACAAAACATTTTTTAATCAGAAAAAGAGATTATGAAATACAAGGATGAACCATATATTTCATGCTTAATGTTGACGGACTCAGGAGAGCTACACTGACAAGGATAGGCCAAAGGTGTGCCTTAACAGTAACTGGGTAGAGATCAGGTAAGGAATAACTTTCAGATTCTTCATCTTTCAACTGTAGCATGTTTCCTCTAGGCTGAGCCACATTCCCTCAGAAATGGGAGCATATGACCTATTATTAGATAAAGGTAGGTCAGAGAATTTAATTATGTCCTGTTCCCAGACAGAATGTAGGGGCGCCAGGGCACGGTAAAGCCATATAGGTTTTACAGCTGTCTAGATGGGAAAGGAGTTCCGGTTTCTACACCCTGCCTCAGGAATGATAAATTCTGATTTCTATAACTTGATACAGGGACAAATTAAAGGTGAGAAAGGGAATGGTAGAAGGGGAGAGAGACTTGTCTGACTGCCTCTGAAGGCATTCAATGTCTTTCAGTCAAAGTACTTGATACCCAGATAGCTGTATTATAGTCTATTGTTTATCAGTTTCATTTTTTACTTAAACCTTCTTAGCTGTTGTGAGCAGATGAAAAATGATCTGTGAGTAATTACAAATGAAAGTAAGTACATTGAAAGAACAAGATAAAGTATAAAGCTCTAAGATAATTTTGAAATATTTTTTGAACCATGAAAACAAAAATCATCTCAGAGAACACTGTGTAGTCAGAATCTAATACTAAGGCTTGATAGAGGAGTAGATACTGTTTTTCATCCGAGTCAGTATCACCTAGGCACAATATCCTTTACATTTCTTGTCCTAATTACTTTTAGACGACTTCGTAACCTCGGGGTTCTAGCTTTTCTTTGAGTAGTACTTCAGAAAAAAAAGGAATTATTTCTTTGACTTTCAAGATACAGAATTGAAAAAAAAATCTATATTTGTTATTACTTTACAACTCAAGAATATATTCCTATGGAACTCAGTCATACATTTGAAATATGATCATAGAGAAATATGATGAACACATACACATACTTAATTTTCCGTGAGAGCATAGTTGTCTAACTTAGCAGATACCTTGCTCTAAGTAATACTCCATTATATGTCAACAAAATAGTAAACATTGAGTTTCCTTTGAGTAAAAGCCAGTTAGTAAACTCAGACATTAAAAACTTTCATTTTAGTGAAATTGAGTTCAGAGTAAATCTTGATATGTATTTCCCATTACGAAAGTAGTAAATAACTAAAATTCATTTCCCATTGGGATATTGTCCCCCATGTTTTTGTTGTTGTTGCTTTTAAATTTTCTGTTCTATTGTAAAATACTCTGAGCACACAAAGTTAAATAAGGAAGAGTTGATTTTGGCTTATAGTTCCAGAGAAATAAGAGTCAATCAATGGCAAGGAGGGCCTGGTAACAAACAGCAAGAATAGGAAGACGAGAGGTCCTATCTTGCCTGCACACACCTAACAGAGTAGCAGGCAGAAAGAAATGCCCTGAGGAAGGTTTCGCCACCTAAAGGCTACATTACATCTCTGACAAGTGCCACCAACTGGTAACCAAATGCTTAAATTTTATGAAGTTATGGGGAATGTTTCTCATGCACATCACAACACTCTCTAATAGTTTTTAAATGTTTAGGCTCTTCTATTATCAAAATTATTATTTTTGAAAAGGATCCTGACAATTTAAGATTTATTTTTGTGTTATGTGTATGAGTATTTTTCTGTATGTATGTGTGAATGAAATTTACAGAAAAATTGGGCATGTTGGATTGAACTTCCTGGAAGACTGACTAACTGATTAGCACTTCAGCTGTTGAGATTTTGGAATCCTGCATATCCAGAGTCATTTTTAGCTCCTAAATACCTACATTTGTTTCTGACTTAACATCTTGTGACTAACAAAATGAGTGTATTAGCTCAAGGTCCTAGCTTCCACAAACCAAAAGCCTAAGGATGCCATCAGTTAGCATCTGAGACCTACAGCTGAGAGGTCTCTTTTGCTGTATCTGCCTAGGATGTTTTCACCAAGGTATTGGGAAAATGTCTCCATTCATTTATTTTCTTTGTTCTGTTAGTACAAAAACTTTATTAAACTGCTTCTACAATGAAACATGCAATTTTGGATTATCTGAATCTGTTTCCCCATGTTGGGCTTCAGAATAAACAATCTCTTACCCCCTTTAAGTTCAGAGTTGTGATTTTTACATTTATATGTGTACCATATATATGCTTAGTGCACATGGAAGACAGAAAAGGGCATAGGAACCCCTGGAACTAGACTTTCAGAGGTTTTTGAACCTCTAGCTGGGTGTAGGGAACTCAAGACAAATCCTCCAAAAGAGCAGCAGCAAGCCCTCTTAACAACCTAGTCATCCCTCCAGTCCCTCAACATTTTTTGCCATTCTCATTTTAAAACATAAGCTGATAGTTCACAGTGAACATGAATCATGAATAAACTCATAAGGTCTTTGATGCCATTAACTGTAATGAACATTTCATATTTTTCATAGTTTTTATAAACATTAAAGTTAAAATGATTAAATTATCTTCTTTCTCCTCCTCCTCCTATTCCTCCTCTTTCTTCTTCTCCACTACCAGCATCCCCTCTTCCTTAATGTTTTTGAGACAGGGTTTCACTGTGTACCTAGGCTTATCTCAGGCTGACCTCAAACTCATGATGATATTCTGAGATGTAGACTGATCTAAACTGGTATTTTAAATCTGAAATATTACAGCAGAGGAAACTGATTCCTATAAAAATTAGATTACTCTTTCTAGATTTCATTGTTACTTATACAGAAATCTGAGTCTGTATCTAAGGAATTTTCAGTTCCTAGGCCAATAGAAATGACAATGAAGTTAAATATTTTCAACTGATTTTCATATTGATCCTGTTGTTCACTAATAATAGTGTACAAAGCCACCAGGGTGTTTGTTCAAGAATTTAATTTTATTTTTTTGTCATGTATGTATTGCTGGCACCAATGCTGTAGATGAGAGGGTTGATCTTGTTTATGCCTTTTAAATTAGATACATTAATTTGTGAAATTCTTCATTGCTCAGGTAAAATTCTTAGGTTATCTATCATTTATGTGGGCACATGGCGTTGGCTGAGTGTGGCTCATGAAATACGTTTATATTTTAGAAAAAAAAGTTTTAGGTGTCTTTGATTAATCATTTAAGTATCTGCAAAGTCATTACTTTGGAATGGAAGAAATATTCAAATTAAAGCATAAATTAAATTGCCTACCTATCCAAGATTTCTTTAGAATATGTCCTTGGGGCTTTCAAACCATGCTCCGTCCACTATCAACTCTGAAAACAATGGTCCACTCCTAAGTAAGATAGAAATACCAGCCTGAAAATAAGCTGATATCAAAGGAGAGTGGGAATAGGAGACTCTATACACATAATGAGTCACATGCATATAACCTTTTGAAACTGACTGACACATAAACTGTAATACCAAGTATAGTTATTCTAGTTTTCAGAATCTAGAGGATGAATTTTCAAATAGCAAATTACTGTATCTTCTATCAAGGTGGTTTGTCATTGAATAAAGTCCCTGAAGATACATGTACCAATGACTTTTTCCCAGAGTGAAACTCTTTAGATATTGCAGAACTTTTATGAGATGCTCATTAAAGGGACTCTGTTAGGTCTTCTGGCTAGGATCCTGAAATAATTTGCAGGCCCCCACCTAGCATTTCTATCTCTTCTCTAAAAGTTGTGGCTGCTGGTTGGACAAGCATTTCCACCACAAAGAACCAATGTCTTCCTTCACCAGGCCCCTTACAAGTGGAGGCATTGATTCTTGAACTTTATGCTGGGTTTGATATGAGGTAAACAAATCTTTTCCTTTTTATAAGGTGAGTTGCCTCAGGCATTTTGCTATAGTAACATATAACTAATATTCTCATTATATCAGTAGCACTGGATAAAGAGTAGGCAAGAATAATATTTTCAAACTTTTTAAACTTTAGATGACATTTAGAATAGAATGATTCCTTAATTTAAAATACCCAGTATGCCTTGAAACATATATATATATATACTTATATATACATATATATATATATACTTTTTATTAACAAAATAGGACCATTGTGTTTTTCATACAGAACATATCAATCAATCAGTCTGAATCATCTTTATATTCCTTTCACCACCAGCGCACTTCTATAGCTCCTCAACAGAAGTACATACATTCTTTCATCCATGTTAAGGTCAATTGTGTCATAGTGTCAACAAGTGACCTCAGGGCAGGTTTATCTCCTGAGGTCTAGTCAGCCTACTCAGAATCCCTTGCTTTAGAAAGACTAGCTCATTTTCATTCAACAATAATCAGTTGCAAATATTTCCTAAGCAAAGGTTGGGGTCTGCTACCCATTTCCACAGTGCCATGCTTGGCTTTTGTCTGATTGAGTTTGCATGAATCTTGAGCATGCCAAAACAACTGCAGTAGGTTCATATGAGCAGGGCCCCATTAATCTGTAGTATTCTATTTCCATATGATCCTGCCCCTCCTCACTGGCTCCTACAATCTTTCTGAACCCGCTTCCCCCATGGCACCTGAGCCCTGAGTAAAGAAAACTTAATATAGGAGTCCTATCCAGGGACCCACACTCTGCAGATTGCTAATCTCCATGATTTAGCCATTTGTAACCTTTTGTGTTACTGGTCTTTTGCTGCATGAGGGATCTTCATTAATGAGAGTTGAGAGACTCATTGGTGCTTTCTTTATACCTTCTGTGAGGCTACATTTGTAGATTTATAGAGCTCATTTGTAGATGAGCTGCTTAGGTATGACCAATTCATACACAAAAGGATGGATTTTATTTCTTGATCCAGATGGAGTGGGTGGGTCTGGACTCAGAATTTAGTCTCTGGATGCTGAGAGCAGGAGTGGGCCTGTGCCCAAGTTAGAAGAAGACTATAAATACTTTTAAAATAGTAAAATGTGCTATTAACCATCTAGTATAATTTTACAAATCAAATAAACTAATTTTATAGTAAGATTTAATATTTGGATGGAAGCCAGAGTCATTTGAAATAAAACAGCAGTTGAGTCTAGCCTTCTTTTCTATTTGCTTTACATGACTTCTCTATACCTAATACTGTCTGTTTTCTTATTAATGAAACCATGTAGAAGAACACACACACAAACATAATGCTCACTGCACTACCCACATTTTCACACTCACTTTCCTACTTACTTATAAATAATTTAATTTTCAATCTCCGTCATTAAGTTCCTTCGAAATGACGGCTTTGTGCTAACTTAATTTATTATGGAGGGCTAAAATATTCAAAGGCAAATGGTGAATTTTCCCAATTAAAAACGAAGCAGTTTTGTAATTCTCATTATTTACTAACATTGGAAGTTTATTTTATCTGAGTGTAATTAAAAAAAATGAATTATCATTAAAGAAAAATCATTCTTTTTATCCCATGGCAAATTATTTATACATTTTTATTTTATTTACTTTCCTAGTTTATTTCATATTTTTGTGAGACAGGATTCAGTACATGGCCCACGCCATGGAACTCCTGATCCTCTTACCTCAGTCTGAAGTGTTAGGATTACAAGCATGGAGTACTATATCCACATCAATGAGAATATATCACAGTTCATCTTTCCCTTTAAATTAAATTTTATTTATTATCTATTATTAATAAATTATATCAGAGTCATTCTCCTTAAGTAGCCCAGGCTGACCAGGAACTTGCTATTTAACCTAGTCTGGCCTCCATCTCCTGATCCCTCTGCCTCAGCTTCCAAAGCATGGCATTACAGGACGGCTTACACAGATATCAAGGCCAAGTTTAAAATATGAATTGCGCTCTTTCTTTATCCTTCCTTCCTTCCTTTCTTCTTTCTCTCTCTCTCTCTCTCTCTCTCTTTCTTTCTTTCTTTCTTTCTTTCTTTTTTCTTTTTTGAGACAGATCTCCCTGTCGCTCCAACTCGCCTAGAACTCCCTATGAATCCCAGGCTGGCCTTCCATTCACAGAGATCTGCCTGCCTCTGCTTCCCTAGTACTGAGATTAAAGGTGTGTTCCACTACACCTGCTGAACTTTAACAGCTTTCACAACTTTGTCTGACCACCAGGCTGTGTCTTCAAGCAATTCTACAGTTTTGTAAGTAGGTGGAAAAGAATTTTGTCTTCTTTGGTGACCTTGAGGTATTCTGTTCTATTAAACACATGCTTCTTTATTTTCTCTCCTCTCTCCCTTTCTTTCTGTCTGTCTTTGCGTCTATCTTCATCAGGATAGCTAAAAGAACTTTCCTAATTCTCTTAGAAAATATTATAAGAAATTATTAAATTGAACACATTAAACAGAAATGTTGGGTATTATCAAAGTAAAAACTGCGCTGGAAATAAATGAAGCTAGAGGAGATCTCAATCCAAACTGCTGTTAATTCCATTTTTCTGCTGCAGTTCTTCCCTAGACTGAGTGTACTTGATGGTAGAGACCAAGGCATCAGATCACCAGTGGGTCTTCGAGGTGCCCCTGTCTTCCTGGTTCTTCATTTCAGGCTGGACACTGACAAAGAAGGAGCTGAATAAGTTGAAAGTCGTTTATTGACTAACGGAAAAATTCCTAAGTGGAACGGTTCCAAGGAGGGTTGTATCTGTGCAGCTCTGACTACAGGCCTTTAATGAGTTATTTGCAGAGTTGGCTATGTTGTCTGCATGGAGAGTGTGTCAATCAGGAGCAAGCCTGAGGACCTGAGTTCAGTCCCTGGAACCTACGTGGTCGAGGAGAAAACCAACTCCTACAATGTCCTTGTCTTCTGACCTCCACATATATGTTATAAAACAGAACTGATCAATTATCATAAAATTAAATTCCTTTAGAAAAATAATGTTAAATATGTTTCCTCTATATATCCTATGAATAAATTTTATTTAGTAGTTCTATTTATCTCTTTTAAAAAAAATTGTTTTGAGAATCTGAATCATAATTTCTAAAAATAATTATTCTGGTATAGACTAGATTATTTCCAAGAAAAAATGATTATCTGAATAGTCCAAATACTGAGAATGGAAAATATCCACACTGCAAAAAATATTCAGGCAACCAAGCTGCCTTAAACAGTCCAGTCTGAGAAGGTCTAGGTCTAGCATACTTGCAAAACAAAACTCAGTGAAGGCATTTTGAATTTTCAAAGATGTTCCACCAATCATGCTGGTAATATAAACATAACAGAGATAATCTTGGCCCTTACATTATGGACCATTGAATATGACATATGTTAGTCCTGTGCTATAATATTTTGTATATTATTTTGAAAGCATAGGGAGTACAGTGTTCCTTTCTTTAAAATGCATCTTTATGATTAAACCAGAAATCAGCAGTGGAACTCCTCACTAAGGAGGAAGAGTTTTATTTTTTTCTTTACAATACAGAACAACCTCTTTAGGAAATTATAAGTCATGATTTGGCCCAAATTTTAAAGTTATTTCCCCTTTGATTATATAGGATCACACAGTACATTATCCCATGATGGGTACAAGTCTTGAGTCTCAAGAGTATCATTAAATTAACTTAATTTGATTTCAAATAACTTTAAGTGTCAGGTCTTTGCTTTGTAACATGGTTAGCATATTCTCTTGATACTTATATTCTTCATATTTAAACTGAGGGTTGTTTTCATACTAATTTGTAAAGGAAGAACTATATTCCATAAAATGACTATTATGATGTCAATTCTTTCAAAACTCTGAATCTACATAGTGTAGAGTTTTCCTATGCTTGTGAAATTTATCCTGCTTTATATTTGCTGTAGTTGTTTGAGGCTAGAATTTCAAATTAATATGTGCTGAGTGGAAGGAGCTCTCTGTGAAGGTACTAGGGAAGCAGTCATTCAAGAATGGTAACTCTGATGATGTAAGTATCTTTCATTAATTAGCTTCCTTGATGGCAGAAACCTTGACAGTGTGAGCATACCATTCAGTTTCACATGGCAAAATAGGAGCCAAATGTAACTTAAAATTCACTACTTGGAATAGCTTTTTGCACTCTACTTGATAAAATAGGAATGTCTAAAGTTTAAAACAAAAGTGTGTGAGGATAGGTGTGGCAGAGATTTTATGACTTACTTCTGTTTCATAACAGAGTATCACATCCCTGAAGCAGTACTTCAAATCTAGGGAACACTGTATAACATTCTCTTTACAGAAAAACACTATTTTACAATTATTCCTTTAGTGACATATCACAAGCTGTTAATTACTGTATAGGCAGAGCCTGGTTCTCCCATCATCTGTTCTATCATATTCATGCCGTAACCACTGTTTCTTTGTGGGGTTGATGGTGTCTTGTTGAGTATAGCCTGAGTGCTCTGTTTAGCCTAACATTTAATCTATAATACCACATGATATAACTACTCAAAACCAGAAGCCTATCATCATAACTTCCACTACTTTAATTATATAACATGTTCTCTAGCTTTGCAGTGTATAGGGGATTACAAATATAGACATAACTGAAGCTATATAGGACTTTTGTTTCATGCTCCTTTAAGCCTTATTATTTAACATAAAAATTTGGATTTTATGAAAATGCAATTTCATGCTGAAAATAAAAAGTGGAAGAATATTGAATATTTAATTCTCATGAGAATGTACATTTATTCATTGATAAGAGAGATTAAAGATAAAAATCAATACTTTCTCTTTTGTTTAGGACTTCTCTAGCTTGAAGTGAATCAATAAATATATATATATGTGCTTTCCACCAAAATTACTTCTCTACTTACCACAGATTTAAGGCACATCATTAGTTTCCATTATGAATATGGACCAAATAAAATAAAATATTTGTATAAAAATAATAATGAATCTATTATTTTGTACATTATCTGTGAATAATTAATAGAAAAAACAAAAGATCTTACAATTAAAATTTGGATTTGCATGTAGAAAACCAGTGCTCTTCCATCACCCTCACAAAGTGGCTTAGTTATTGTTTTGCTAGAACTTGTTCACACCCATACTGTTTAATGCTATTCAGAGAGATTAAATAAATGAATTTCTAATGCATGTCACAACATAAATCATATATTACTCGAAAGAGATTTGACCTAAATATTGCTCTGCTGGTGAGTTCACAATGTGCCAAGACATTTTTTCTAGCAATTTCATATTTAGTTAATCTCTATATTTGGTTTAGTATTTATGCTATTGAATATGTTAGTTATTAAATCTTGTCTTACATTATTTTCTCAGATTGATAAGTACAAGAATGTGGGATGTTTAGCATCTTGTATTCATAGTTTAATATTTGAGCTATTATATTTCTGACTTATAGCAGTAAGTGAAAATTGAATCAGGGAAAGTTTTTGTCTTATCCACTTGTAGTCAGTATTGATTTATTTTACTACATAACCGAATGTTGAAAAAGAATGTACACTTTATAATCACAGGGATTCCTGTGAGACTCTAACTGAAAGTCCATTGCAAACATAATACAAAGAACATTTGAAGTCAAATGATTTGGGGGAATTCAACAACTTGGTATATAAAGAATTGGTTATCAACATCTTACAAGGAAATACTAATCTTATTTTTTTTGTGGGAAATGATGCAGTGTAATTCCTTATAATTTTATTTTTGGAAAATTCATCAAATAATTAATCATCAGGTATGAAAAACTATATATCTTTGTTTCATGTCTTACATGACACTTGCATTTAAATACAGAGTCATAATTCATGAGGAATAAAGAGTAGAGATTTCATTTTTTATATTCTTTCCACAGTCAAACCATGGTCATCACCAAAAGTTTAATAGATAATTATAAAAATCTCCATAGGAACTAGTAAAAATTTTGCCAGTGTGACTGCCTTTGTCTCTAATTTTATGTAGTTAATTTCCCTAACAACTACTGTGCTACTTACAAACTTTCTTTTGAGCCATTAGACCAGGTTTGAAACAAAATGATTGATTTGTATATATACCATCAATAAATTAGCCTGTAGAGGTAAATCCTGAGCTAATTACCAATGTATTCACATGTCTATATTCTATTCTGATAGGAAGAGGATTTCAAGTAAATTGTTGAAAAAGTCAAGAAAAGTTTTCTAGCTAAAGTGAATATTCAAATTATCCCCGAAGAAACAAAAATAACGTCTTAAGATCAGGATTAATGGTGAAATCATAAGGCATAAGGTTGTCTTTAAATTGGACTAATTTCCTTGTTTATTATCCTGTGTTCTTTTTTTTCTGTTTAGTAGTAACTCTTTTATATGAATTGAATTATATTAAAATTATTGACACCAATTCCAAAACATATCATTGTAGAAATATGTGGGGCGCTCATTCTGAATCGGGTTGTGGCCAGGCCAGCTGCGGTCCACACTCCTCTAGACTTCCTAGGTCCTAGAGCTTACAGCTTTTAGCCTCCACCTTAGAGCATTGATCTTCTCTGTATCCTTCTGTAAGTCTCAAAGCTGCTCGTACTCTCTTCCATGCCTTTGGAAAACTATTTTAAAGAATTTGAGCTGAGAAGGATTTAAAACCTATATTCTGGGAACTTAAGAGATAAGAGAAAAGCTCCCAGAAGATGGATGCATGTCAATCTATTTTAGAAGGCAGGAAGCCAATGTTTCCAGTGTTTACTAAAAATTTTCTTAGTTTTAAAAGGAAATTATTTTGTTTCAATCAATAACTGCTTATTATGCATTTTTTCTGATTTTGCAGATAGTGGACATTCCATTACTAATACTTTTTGCTAAGATATAAAGTTCAATTCTGACAAATACATTTTGATGAAAAATTGTCTATTTAGTTTTTTTTTTCCAGTTTAAAATCATGCCTATTTATTTTATAGAAAAATTATTTAGCAATTATAACAATAAATAGTTTATATGAGAGTCTGAAACAAAATAATTGCCTTCCTAATCAAGGTAGTTGTCTATCTCAAAAGAAAAATCATTAAAAATAATCTATAAATTTTTACATATTTGAACATATTATTTTCAAGTACATTTTGAATAAGACCAAACTTCTGTTAATTATTAATTTGTATATGAGTGATAATTTTATTTGAGATAACCTGAGGATTATTCTTAATATTATTCTCAGAGGATTATTTAATATAATTTAAATATTCTTCAGATAAACATTAATCATTGAACATTTCAGCCCTAATGTCTTTTTGTTCTGGTCCTCACATTAGTACCAGAAGCATAAAGGTTTCTTACTGAGAAAAAATTGATCTAATTCATGGATTTGTCTTTTTCATAGAGATTAAGAATAGTGTTGGATAATTCACAAGTAGAACTACTTAAGATATTTTCAATGAAGCTTATTTTTTGTGCAAAAATAGGATTGGCACAGCATTTCCTAGAGCCTGTGCATCACAAATTTTTCAGTAATGTGTTGAGTCTTTAATGGTACTGATTTACCATTAAACACAGAAGAACTGGTTAACTAGGTATTCTATAGAATTCTAGGTATTGTCTGTTCTATGACAAAGAAGTTAGTTTGATGCCAGGTCTTCAACGATCCTGTTCTGTGATGCTTCCTGGGGAGATGTAAGCAATCACGTATTTATTGCTGGCAGAGAACTGAACACAGAATGTAGAAACAAGTGTAAGCATTATAGTTTAGTGAAGCAATGTGCTTACAGGAGCACGTGTGAAGAGTCACATACAAGAAGCAGTGTGGGTCACTTTAGCAACTGTATCACTGAAAGCTCACCCCACCTTGACCCATCTCATACAGGGTGCATCACTGGAGTTCACTGCTTCAGTTGCAGAAATCTCCAACAAGGAATCTCCTCTTCCACACCATTGTTAACTGCTTATGTCCTCTGTGGACTGGCTCACGAAACGTCATTTTGTGAAGTTCCTGAGTTTTTTTGTTTATAAAACTCACACTTTCCCCCAGGAAAGTTTGTTTCAATTCTACGAAAACAACTCTGCAAACCTGTTTCAAATAAGGTTTAGAATTCTACATGGATTTTTGAACAACAGTGAGCAGGTTTGTATTTGGAGACTTTAACAGGTATCAATGTGATATATAGTTCTAACGCACAGAGATTAGAAATAATCTTTTTCTCCTTATCTATAAAAATTGTGGAAGGGAGATTCTTCTCTGGGTCAAACTCGGGACCACATACAGACTAAGCAAACCTCCTAACAGTGAGCCACCTAGTCCACAATAGTAATTTGATGAGGGAGTACTGGGCGACTCCATTCAAAGAGTCACACCAATTTTTTTTTTTCTGATAATCATTTCTAAGTGTTTCAAAGCTAATGTTTTACAAATTTTGTTTACTGCCAGGTTCTATATGTGGTCAATCAACTAGCATTTAGAAATTTTTTTGTTTCCTGCTAATTATTTTTGGAAGTCTACATCCTAAAATTGATATGTATATGCTTTCAACTCAGCTTGCCTGAACGTTGGGTAACTTATTACTATTTTGATGGAGTGTATCATTCTCCAATAACCATCATTTAAGTATCACGTATTTAGTAAAGTTAGGCACTACCTACATGATAATGAATAAGGAAGCCAGATTCCTTTGCTATTCTATTCCTTTCCCGCAGTGGTAAGGAATAAATATAATAATAATATTATTATTATATTATTTTATATTATAAAATTCATAAGCAGTCAATTTATCCTTAGGAACTTTATCATTATTTTTATTTTATCCGAAAGCACTCTGCTATGGGGCATTCTCAGAGGACCTTTATGGTCCTCCTTTGTGGTTCTGTGTGTGTGGAGTCCTGACTTCACAGAGTTGGTGTGAATGTTTAAGGTCAAGTGTACAGCTCTGCCAGTAGAATTCATGGTCTTCTGTGGTGCTGGGAGCCTGAGGCTTGGGCAGTATTATGCAGTTCACTTCCCATAAAACACCACCTCTAGCAGGATATTTTCCAAAGGAAAAATAGATTATTAGAAGACTAAAAAGATCACTTTGTGAAACATGGAAAATGATTTTACAAATCCCAATACCAAAGAAACATTAAATGCAATTAAATAAAAGAGTGAAGTTATTGGTACCAACTGATTAATTTCAACAAGATATGAGCCTTAGAAAATTTGGAGGAACACTGTTAGCAGTATTCTTAAGAGGACCTAAGTGTAAGAATATGCAATTTTATATGCCCTCACTCAACTGCATGCACAGTATATATCCGTCCTCATTTTCATTTTGATTCTTCTCAAAATTTAAAAATACAATTTACACTTTCCCTTTATCCTCAAATTATTCTCAGTGGTATTTAAAATCATCTCTGAGCCTAACATGAATGCCCACCTCACTATTAAAGTTGCCAACCCCCCTACCACAAGGATTCAAGAGTTAGAAGCTGGTGATCTAGTATGAAATTTGAAGAACAGTGGAAGATTCGTGAGTCAACCTAAAAGCCATGGGTTCAGTCTTTGTAAGTTCTGCCAGGTAATTTTATGTGATCATTACCTCTTCTGAGAATATTTGTTATAAAAATGTTTCCTCCTCAGTCTCTGACTCCTGGCTTGTCATTCAATTACTCACTCCAGATTGCCAGTAGAGAGTATAAACAGATGGTTTGCCTGATCTTGGTATTTTGACCTCTGAAATTGTGAATTAAATATACTTCTTTTCATTACATAGCATGTCATTATAGTAATGAAAACTAATATGATCAGAAATAGCAATTTAGGTTATTTATCCTTTGATTGATTTCTCCATCTTTGATTTTTCATTTGATTGGATATTCCATTTTTGATCATTTTTCCCAGATTTCTTTTCTTAGAGTTTTTGACTCTATTTCAAGTGAGCTTTTGTTTACAGTCTATTATTTTGCATCTGGGCAGAATTTTTTCTTTGTCAGGATCAATATTCCAAATTAGTTGTGATATAGACAGTATCAATCTCATACTGTATAGATTGTATAACTAGTAGTTTAGCTAAATGGAGCAAGTTACTATACGGTAGCAAATATAAAATAATCAATATTAATCATCAGCTCATATAGGGTCTTCTAATCAATTTAATTGTCCACACCATGAAAATATAAAGAAATCTTCAGAATAATATGCTGAATTTCAGTTGAAAAAGTGAAAACTAATAAACTTGACATGTTGATGATTAAATATGATGAATTACAATATCTAACATTAAACATGATTTAGTTATTGATATATTTTTCAGTTCGAAATTGTGATCAAATGTGTAAAAGATGAATGCAAAGAAATTAAAATTGAAACTACAGTATTCAATTGGATTCATGTAAAAGTAATTCAGTTTTCTTAAAGTTACCTACAGTTTTCAATATTTATGTGATTATATTTAATGCAATCTTCATTTACAAGACTGTGCTGGAAAATGAACTTCTATATATCATCACCATCAATTCTTATTCAGAGTCTTTATCAGTTTTGCACCAGGATGCTTTTTTGATTGGAACATTTTCTAGGAAATAATTACTACTGTGTGACAAAATAATTTTTTCATTAAGTTAAAAATTACAAGTACTACTGCTGATTTATTATGAGTATGATTTATCATAATGACAAAACATATGTACATACATGCATACAAATTAAGCTATATATAAGTTCCCACACAGGAATTCTATTCATTGACACAAAAACTGGAAATTGTCAGAAAAAATAAAAGTAAAACTAGAGAGAACCACTTGGTGATTCTCCCTTGGCTTTTCCTAACTCATCTTAGCAGTTGTTCTGCACAAGACATCTGGTCTGCCTTTACTGTAATTCAGGATGCTCTGCTTGCAATGGAAGCTAAAGTGGATGTAATTTGGATTCAGAATAACTTAGCAGTGACAACACATTTGAAAAGACCCTGCAGAGAGCTGCTGTCAGATTTTATTCAAGCTAGGCATTTTGACTGCAGCTTGCTGTTGCTACTGTTGAACTTTTTATCAGTTTAGCCTTTACTGATCTGCAGGGTCTCAGCTAATGCACCTGCAGAACTGGGATTTCCTGAAAGGGGTGATGAACATGCAAAGATCTTTCCTGGCCTGCATTCTTGTCCTTTGGGGTACCCTTCACTCTGCTCCATCCATACTTTACACACCTTGAGTTCCAGTTTAACACCATGCTTGCCATTAGCTGACAAATAGTAAATTCCCTGTCTGAAGATTCCTTTGGTGCTGGATTATAATGTCTAAAGAATGGCATGCAAACCAAAATCAGTTTTCACAGTAAAAAGAAGTGAATAAAAACAATGAAATAAAAGACATAATTACTTAACATGAGACAATCATGTCATGGAAAGTATATTGGAGAATTGAAGAGATACAGTGAAGGTATATTTTATCACAGTTATTGTTACATCGATATAGGAAGACATTTGATTATATTGTTACATCGATATAGGAAGACATTTGATTATATACGCAAGACACAAATGTACTAGAATTTTGCATTTTTGAGAGTGTTTCTTCCAGGTCAATGCTGTGAGGCTTATAGAAGATCTGGGATATATAATTTGAAGATTGAACTCATATGTACTACATGAAAGAGTTTACCTATTTTATAGGAGTTTCTCCCCTAGGTTGGCAGGTAGATACACTGATTGTGTGGGCAGGTGTTTAGTTGCATTTCTTTTTCTTTCTGAGACTTTGCTATTGCAGCAATTGACCTCTGATTCCTGTCTTTCTTGCTGTGTTTAAGAAATCATTATGACCAATTAAAACTTTCTTCAAAATTGCCTTTTATAATAGTGGGTTGTCACAAATAATGGAGAAATTATTCATTTATTAGAACATTTTGTACATCCTTTCATGAATTACAAATACAAACAATTTGCTTTCTCTCATATTTACACTAACATTGACTTATATTTCTATGGAAAGTACATTTTCATTACTACAAGGCATTGAAAAGGAACTTAGAATTAGTTTTAAATCTTTGGGTTCAGAGGTGGATTTTTATGAAACCTTTTCTCTTTTCACAATTCCATACACAAAAATTTAATGACTTGAAAGAGTAATTTATTATCATACAACTTTCTACCTTAGGTACCATTCGTTTGAAGATATTTTCATTTTTAATGTCAAATAAATAAATTTTAGAAACAACTCTGTTGCATGAAAAGGAGGGCTTTAAAACAACTAGCATGCTTCTGAATATTTCTTGCAGTATGTGGATTGCAATTGTTAAAAGCAGATCTTCTTTCATTATATCTTCAGTGGGGCCTTCTCTGTATACACTATGAAACAATGCTAATGACTGAAATTTCCCCTAAGTTTTTAACCTAAAGTTTTACCCTGATAGTACTGTTTACTAATTCATACAAAACTCCTTTACCAAGAATACTGCATTATATGTTCTTGTCAGTTCTGATTATCATTGAAAATAAAAAAAAGATATTAAAGAAATACTTCTTTTCATTTTTAAATATCGTGATTCTTCCCATAACACTGACTTAACACTCATGACTGACTATCCTCACAAGCATCATGTTCTTCTGTGAAAACTGAAAGAAGAACAATGGCAATAATTAATTCAAGCTAGACATATGTTACACTGAAAACTTGGAAACACAAACATTTTTAAGCCTGTTAGGTCATAACAGTCAGAGTATAATGCACTATGGAAATATCAAAGTTCTCAAGTATGTTTACATACCAGATTCACAAGCAAAGGTCTGTGGACCATTTAATTTATATATATAGTGACCATGAGTGATAATGGTAAAGTATTTATTTAAAACAGATAGCACCTGAAGCTAATCAGTGTTGAGTCTATTAGTGCTGTTCTTGATAATTGGGGTTTATAAGAAGAAGATTTTGGAGGGAGATTCACCTATATCTCTTTGAACATGGTTGTGTCAAAGGCAGAGAGAGGGCTGATCTGCTGTTTCTCTTGGTTCTGTTCTATATTTAAAATGTGATGAATTTCTGAAAGCTATACAACTTCAGAGCCTGCAAGAGAATAGTTGGTCAAACAGAATCTGGGGAGATTTAGCCTATTGTGTTTAAATTTGAAACACAATCTAATAATTTATAGTACAGATTTTAAACATTATGGGAACTACTATTTTAGTCAAGTATGATATACAGTTTTATTGTATTTGAGAATTCAGTTGAAACAGAAAAATATTACTTTAAGTATATTAGGCAACTGAAGAAATATCAAAGAGGAGTGAATATATAAATCCTACTTTCATTCCTATAGAAGAGCATGAGTCATGATTCTGAATGTGAACAGAGACTTGACATATGGAAGTAAGATATTACACTGATTCTTACCAGGTCCATAGCATAGTCACTTTTGTAATAAGAATGATTGCTCCATAAATAACATCATATACTGATCAAAGGACCTAGGCAAACCTTGAAATTTAACATTTAAATATGTTGTTATGCGAAAATCTAATGAACTGGTTGATCAGGTACACACATAAAATAATGGATAAGGAATCAATAAAAAGCACTATATTAACCATGGAGTTTATTTTGGAAGTTTCCTTGGAAACTGAGTATGTAAGATCTGCGGGTTTTCAGCAGAAGGAGTAGAAAGAGTTACCTGAAATCTGAAGGACAGCTAGAACAGTAATGCAAATGTGTGTGGCATGTTACAAATGAAGTGGACAGAAGATGCTGATGGTTTTACAGGTTTGTGTTTCATTTCTCTTGAGCTCAGCTCAGTCAATTGCAGGTTTGTGCATTCATGTAGTATTTATCAGTGAGTATGTGATTATTAATATTCTTTGTATATTTTTATTGAATTTTTGTGTATTTCATATGCACATCTTAAACATCTTTATACCCACTATAAAGATGTTTATACTTGTCACTACTTGTAGAGGAACGGAATTAGACCATTATTATCACCCTGCACAAAATATCAGCTCCAAATGGATCGAAAGCCTCCATGTGAAACTTGAAATTATGTAACTGTTAGAAGAAAACATAGTCATTACTCTATACAGTTCAGACATAGTAAAAGACTTTCGGAATCAGACTTCATGCATTCATGAATTAAGGCTAACAACTGCCAAATGAGTTATAAGACTAGAAAGCTTCTATACAGCAAGACAAACAACAAATTAAAGAGTGTACTCACAAAATAGAAGACGTTTTCCAACTATACATCTGATAAAGGATTAATCCAAAATATAAAAAGAATTCATAAAACAAAGAATCAAGAAAACAAATGATCCAATTAAAAAATGGGCCATTAATATGAACAGGGAGTTCTCAAAAGAAGCAAATAAGCATGGATAAGAAATACCTTTAAAATGCTATCACCTAGGGTTTAGAGAACTGCAAATTAAATCTACTTTAAGATTTTTATCCTACTCCTTTCAGACTGGCTAAAATCAAGAAAACAAATGATCGGAAATGCTGGTGAGGATGGGGATAAAGGAGGTCCTTATTCCTGATGCTGAGATTGCAAACTGATGCAGCCATTATAGAGATCACTGTGAAAAACTCTTAAAAGAAAAAAAAGTAAATCTATCATATGTACCACTCCTTGGCATATACCCAAAGACTAATATCCTACTATGGAGATATATGCTCAGAAATGGTTATTGTGACTCTTGTTACAGTTCCTTTCTTAGCAGAAATGTTAGGTGAATTTGATAAAGAATCAACTGATAAAGAATTCCTGAGACTATTCTCTAAATAACTAATCCTTTTCTGTACATCATCCATTTTTATTCTCAATAATTAATAAATATATTCATGCAGTTAAGAGAATGCTAAATTCTCCTAAAACGTATTCCAAATTGTACCCTAAAACTTTCTATATGGAATTATAAAATGAACATACAACATTAAAGAAACTAGATGTGATATAGTAAATGATAATAATTGTGATGAAACTTCTTCCTTTTCCGATGAAAATAACTCACATATATATATATATATATGTATATAAATATGAAATCCATTTCCATTAAATATTAACATTATATACTGCCTTAATTTTTATAGGAATTAACCTTTTTTAGTTCATTTCTATACTTGTTTGTAGCATCCTGTGTATAATTACCTTGGGTAAGAATTATCTGTAGGAATATACTAAGAAATTCTCTTCATTTTCTCAAATTCTCAGAACACTGTACTATTTTGTGCAAACATGCTATTACTTCTCTTTTTAGTTTATCAGTAACATTTTACTAGGGAAAAACACAATTTTATTTTATTTTCAACATAGAAAGACATCTTGCTACTGAGTTAGAAGAAACTGTGTTTATCCTGGAAGATTTACTTAGAGAAAATTTCTCTGTAGGAGAGCAATGCCTGACTTTTTCTTGAGTAAGGATTAGCCTTATATCTCCAGGCCATGCCCGGTTTTATGAATGCTTAGTATCCTGGGGCATGACTGGCTCCTGTCAACAATGAATACAGAGAAAGGCATTGGAAGCTAATCCCCTATTACATTTAACTCAAGCTTATACTGAAATCTTAGCTCGCAAAAAGCTATGGAACAGTATTCACCTTCAAATGAATCATGAGCTTAAAGGGTTATGGCTCATGATCAAGCTAAGCATTTACTTGATTGTCTCCAGAGAAAGGATTGGCTTCTGAACATTCATGTAAATTAATGAGAGCAACTATATACAATCATTGTTCATGTCCACTCTAGGCAGAATATATAACTCTTTACCAGCTCCTGCTCAGCTGTGGTGATTGTAGAGGCTGCTCTGGTGAAAGCAGAGGCTTCCTCCTCTTTATTCCTAGAATCCTCTTCTTCTGTGTCTATTTTCTCCATGGTGTATAACACATCCCCTAAAGTCCAAAATATTTCCCCTCTTAATGTCAAAGATGTCAATGAGAGCGTACAAGCCGCTTGTTTTTTCTTGGCTTTCATATACCAACTTGCGTCAAACTGAATTCTGACAAATTTCAAAACACATCTCTTCACTAATATCCAGTTATTTCCTCTTTGATGAAACTTTCATGTTGTTTCAGTGATAAAGCATTTGTGTTCATTGTCTGATCTTTTTCCCTTCCCATGTGATTGTGTCTTCTACACGTTTTACTTATTTAAGAACTCATTTTAAAATTTAAATTTTACGTTTTTATCAGGTCTTTGAGAATCTTTTACATGTATTCAACATATTTTGATTATATTCACCATAAATTCCACCTCCTCCTCCTTACTCCCTACACGCCGGAGGGGCCCCAGCCCACTGTGTGTTAGTGGCATTCCTAGTCAGGTTGAACCGGACTTCATAAGAAAAGTGGCTCAAGTCAAGGGGGAGCAATTCAGTACAGCATTACTCCTCGATCTCTTCTTTAGCTTCTGTTTCCAGGTTCCTGCCTTGAGGTCCTAACCCATCTTTTCTTGGTGTTTGTTTGGGACCCGAGAATTGGAAGCTGAAGTAAATCCTACCGTCCCCAAGTTACTTTGGGGGGAACGGATAATAGAACTGAAAGCAAATAAGAATACCAGGTCTTTCAAGTGTCTTATAGACTAAATATCTCTAATTATAGAAGAAATCAGCATGTGTTGACAGCTCTGCTATTTTGGGGGAAGTGGCAACCCTGGGTGCCTGACACATTCTGACATTCAAGCTGTACTAGTTTATAACGAATATCCTCTATATTTGATTCACAAAAGAAAACAAGTTACATGTATTTTGTCAAATTTATATGCTCAAATGTGACTAAATATCTGACCCACATGCTCAACCTTCTAGATCCAAAGCCAGGGACATTAGCACCTGATTCTCATTTGCTGCTCAAAAGATCTCCTTTCAGGGTAAGCAAGGAACTACTGAGACCAAAAGTGACTGGATTTAGGGAGATGGACTCTGGGTTAATTTTTGATCTGTTTGCTTCTCAAAAAAAAAATTGGATTTATTTTATAAGACAATTTGTCTGTTTGCTTCCTTTTGATTTGGAATCTAAATTATGTGAATTTTATTTGTAATGTGTTTCTGGATTTAGGAGAAAATTAATTTGTTAAGTACTTAAAACATTTTCACTCCTCTTGAGAGAACTAACTTCCATTTTCATGATTTACTTTCTTCTATATCCTAATTCCCAAGTGTTAATTGAATCATCATTAAAAGCTATTTCTCATAAAAAGATATCTGAAAAAAATTATGAATATATAAATAAGTATATAAATACTTAAGATAAACTTTCCATCATATAGTATTACTGTAAATTTACAAATAAACTCTTTCTCTATATACATATCATACACATTCACACATGCAAATACCAACACTCCTTTGAAAAGTCTTTGTGAACCTATTCTCATGTATAAAAATCTTGTATAGCAAAATGGATTTTGATTTAGTACTGATTAATTTACTGGCTTCATTAGTAAAACAGGGAAGTATTGATGATCCAGTGCTATGTGTTTCTCTGATTCTTAATTTATTTAATAGAGTGCAGAGAAGTTCAAGATATTATAAATAACTTAGTTAAGATAAAATCTGATGAAATATTTATGTAGATGATTTTATGCCACATATGTAGTTTTTTAATTACAAATGAAGTGAATTTTCATTATATCCTTAACATTAAATTTCAAGATTTTCTATCAGCAATATATTTCAACAACACCAAATTAAATATATTAACTGATTCTAGTAAGCTTTAAAATTGGTTTAAAAATTATTAATTCTTTTATTTTCTAGATCTTGAATATGTAGAGAAAGTTTTTTTTATTTAATTAATTAACAATCCATAAAAATGAGACATAATGTAGTACAACTTTAAGAATTCAAAAACTCATTTACTAGCCCAGATAAATGGTGGGAAAATTATATCTCCACACCACCTCCCAGGAATCACTGTTTACCATGTCTAAGATATATTGAGCAATGTGCTGTAGTAAGATGTTTAGAGCATAAATTACTTAAACTCAAGTCAGTTTGTTATCATTATAATCAGATTACATTTGTCCTGAGTATGTACTCTAGTTTGTAATTTGAACATTTTTCACATACTTTCATAGTCTGATTTTTTAGTGATTGGATTTCTTCCATCTTTGTCTGACCTAAATTATGTTAACTTTCTATTTAATCTTTTCATTCTTTCCTGCTTCAGATTTCTTTTCTTCATGTGATGATAACAGTACCATCATCACCAAAGTTTACTTAGAAACAATGTACTGTTTCATTAACCTAATTCAGGTTTGACTTATTTGTGTATCCCTTGATTATACAGTGATTTTTTTTTCAAAATAGTTAATTTTTAATGTGAAGATTTGGAATTGGACTCAAATTTATGTTAACACTGCTGTTTAAGCTCAGCTTTGTAAATTTGGGTATTTCTTGTGGGTGTGCAATAATTCCTTGTTCCTGGTTCAGTCATGCAATAGACTATGGAATCTTATCAGATCTAAGGAAAGGATGGTATTCTAAAGGGCTTATATGATCAGGCTTGGTGCCTCTTGTTTTTGCAACCACAGAACAAGAAGATCATACTTAAGATAATATTTCCACATCAAAAGAGTGAACTGTTACCTAGAGATAATGCAGAAAGCAGTGAATCCATTAATCCATTGACACAGGAGGAGACATGGCTGAGATCAGGTAGCTAAATATTTTCAGACTCATGGGAAAAAAAAGTACTTAATAAAGCATGTCGTTGGTGTTTGGATTTATTAACCATTAGATTTCTTGTTCAAATTTATGTAAAATTTCTTTTTTCGTTTTTATCAGTCCTATGAATATTATTTATATCAAAATATCTATGTCACAAATGCCATTTTTGCAGTTAATTAATTTAAAATATTTAAGAATTCACTACGTACTGTGGCTGTTGATGCTTTGGACATATACTCTTTGTATGTGAGAATCTATTTTTCATCAGAATTTGTGTGACAATGGAAAATTATTGAGAAATAATTCAGAATTATGCTTTCAATCTGCTAAGTGAAATTACCCAGGAGTGTCTGAACGTTTGGAAAGGAATGAGTTCCAAATATTTAAGCTCTTCCTGAAAATCTTTAAAATCTCTCCTAGAAATTTAACTATATTATCTCTATAATTTATTTTTACATAATTAGTTTTTTTTTGGTATAAATGTATTGACTTTATGTGTGTAAGTGCACCTGTGTTATGCAGTATTTGCGGAGGTCAGAAGAGGGTATCGTATCCCCTGGAACTGGAGTTACAGATGTTTGTTAGCCACTGTGTGGGTGCTGGGAATCGAACTCAAACTCAGGTCCTCTGCAATAGCAGTCAGTTCTCTTAACCATCTCTCCAGCCCCTATAAATTATTTTGATGAGATATGTGATACATATTATTTTGTTCTCATGTGTGTTCGTTACTGGTTTGCATATTTTAGAATAGTATTTTTTACTTGTCAATCAGTTGATTTATGGATTATATGGTTTTATCTCCTCTTCGAATTTTAGTGATTTTAGTAGCATTTTGCAAATGGTTTTCATAATATCACTTATAATTCATTTTTCCTGTCATTATCTGATTAATATTCTGAAATTCATTTTAGAATTTGGTTTAGATTCTCTGCTAATGATCTTAATTTTTCATGAAATTTTTCATTCACTGTGTCACTGAAAAACTAGGTTCAAATTTGAGAGCATTACAACAGTAAAGAGATGAGTTATAAAAAATAAAAATATCTTCTATCTTGGAGTGTAATGGAGTAACTTGAAAATGAACCCTGAAAGCCATTCAAATTTAAGCCCTTTAGAATACCAGATAGATTGTGCACACACACACACACACTATTCCTTCAGATCATATTTAAAGAGAAGGTTTTTGATTATGTGTGCCTTTCATTTATAACTATAGGTCCAAAACTAGGATGTTCTGTTATGTTAAAATGATATTTTAAATGTTTAATTTTTTATTTTTATGTGTATGAGTGCATTGTCTGTGTATATGCAAGTTCATGCATGTCATGCAGCTCCTGAGGAGGTCAGAAGATAACATCGGATTCCCCTGGAACAGAAGTTATTGGTGGTTGCTAGCCACAATGTGGGTGCTGGGAATTGAACATAGATTATTTTCAAGAGCAGCAAGTGCTCTTTACTGCCAAGCCATCTCTCCAGCCCCTAAATAAAAATACTCACCCAAGGAAATTAAATTGAATAACTTTCCAAAAGAATGAAGGATTTTTCCCTATTAGGTTTATATTTATCAAAGAAAAGTTAAATGAAATTTAAATATATTTTATCATTGTTTGTTAAAATAATAAAATTACCTGATCATGAATTCATTAACAGCCTTGAGAAATTTGCTCTGAATTAATTCTGTTCTATTGGGGTATATCTACAAAAGTTTATCACTTTTAAGGTATTCTGAGACAGACACTTTTTCAAAATTGAACTGTGGTTAACATAAACTCATGGACCACTGAAATTGTATTCAAGTATCACATGTTTACTTTCAGTATTTATTTAGATGGACACCCTTTGAATATTAATTGAAAAGTTCAAAAGTAAAGATACTGTGTTTCCAAATTATTTTATAATTCTGTAACAACTGTGCTTTTTTTGTTTGGTTAAAAGGACTGAGATGGGAAAATATGGTAATACCTGCAAGTTGGAAAATTGATGACAATGTCATATATTCTCAAAAATTTACTTATATTACAAGGGAGTATATTAATAAACCAGACTGAAATGAAAGGCATATTATATTCCTTTACTTTGAGCCCTAAGGAAGCTGAGGAAGGAGGATAACAAATTACAGGACAGCCTGGTGTAGATAAAGAAACTCTATCAGAACAAACAAAGCAAACAAGTAATAAAACACAGTCAAAAATCCCATGATAATCTTCCCAAGGAGGAAAGTTCTTTTCTCCATCATTCAAAGAAGGAAGAATGTGTGCACATATATAAATATCCATCTTTGTGTTTTTCTTCTATAAGATAGACTTCAAGTACATGTCAGAGAGATGTTGTGCTGTCAGATAATTATTGTAGGACAAAAGTTAATTAAGGAATTAATGCAATTATTATGTAAATAATGTGATTAGTCTGTTCTATCTAGAAAAACCTATAAACGTTTAGACAATTATTAATAAACACGAATGCTACAAACAACACATTACTTTTAATATAGTTTAAAATGACTTCACTATTCCATTGATACAGTGTTCTACTCATGGTATCATATACCTTTAAATTCCTGGTTAATTTGTAATTTTCTTGAATATAAATTTGAAGCAACTATGTAATTACTTTTTTAGCTGCTACACATGTCTGCTAGAGTGTCAGAACACAATTTTTTAAAAGAAATTAAAAACTGGACAAATGGCTCATTATTTAAAAGCACTTGCTGCTCTTCCAGAAGACCCATTTGGTCTGCAGCACCCATGTATGATGGTTCATAACACCTTTCACTCCAACTCCAAGAGATTTGAGACCCTCTTTGGATCTCTCCTGCTCTCACATGCACACATCTGTACTCACATACAAAGGCACACACATTATTAAAATAATATAAATAAATCTTCCTTAAAAGTTTTTTTAAATCTACAAACTTAAAATAAGTGATAGATTGACATATTCTTTAAATTAAGCAGTTAATGGAAAAGTAGAGGAATTAATTCCAATACATGCTTATTATGGGAAAACGCAGGTGCATTCAAGTAGATTAGAATAAAAGGAAACTTTTATATAGATTCACTAAATTACCACAAAAGACCATTGGTTAAAGGGTTTACTGCAAATACTGGTACTGGTTCAGGGGCAGAGTCTGCTCTATTGCAGAATTCTTGTTATAGAGGCTTATCTAGAATACTGCAGTGTTGGAGAAATCTTGCTTATTTCTGACCTAGGCATGGCTATATAGCCTTCCTTCTTCCTTCCTTCCAGAAATTCTAGCTAATTAAAAAAAAAGCTAGAGTTTGAGGTAAATAACTACTGCATTGACAGAATGGAGCGATATCTGACACAGGAGCAATTTAGGAAGACCCTTTGAATATCCTTGCTTGTCTTCAATGGAACAGCTGGAATGGAGTCCCCAAACAGTCTTCCTCAGTTTGCTTTTCTTCCCCTGGTCTTCCTTCCATCTCTTCCTCCATTTCTCTTCTTTACACTGTTGTTTCTTTCCTTTTTACATTAAAAAATATTTTCATCTTGTTACAACAAATGGATTTTTATCGAATTTCAATATCATTTGGTTCCAAACATTTGAATTATCCTTCTGCTTTTCTTTTTTAACCTATGAACTCTTCAGTGTATGTTCCATCATATTGAACATTTGAAGCTTTTCATACATCAGCTACAATTCATTTTTAATTATTTTGCCTTATAGTCAGAGAAGATAATGTATATACTTTTAGCCCTATGAATTTACTGATAGTTGTTTATGCTCCAACATCTGAAATTTATTTGTTAACTATGTATATGAAATTAATTCACATAACTGAAAAGATTGTTTATAATTTTCAAATGCTTCCTTGTCTTTCAAATTCTTGACTATTGAAAAAATCATTAAACTATTCTATAATTGTTACCTTGTCTTTCACTCTTGTCTTCTCAGTATTCAATTCATATTTTCTTAAACCTATGCATTAGGGATATCCATGTAGGATTTCATGTCTTTGTGATAAAAGGTTCATCTCATTTTGAAAGAGGTGTGTTTATCTCTGAACTTTCTCTTTGTTTTGATATGTATTTTAACTGAGGTTAAACTAGTATTTACTCTTTCTAACAATATGGTAGATTGATGTTTTCTTTATCAGCTACTTTTAACTTGTCACTGCACTTAAAGTATGTCTTCCATAGTTAACATTACTCATTCATTTATTTCAGTTAATTAAGCATTTTTGGGGGTGTTTATAGCATTCTATTTAATATAATAATTATTGTTGATTGACATCTCTTATTTAGTATTTGTTTCAATTTTTCTTTTGTTTTTACATTATCTTTTGTGCTTTCACATAAGTTCTTGTCCATCACAAACTCATTTCAATAAATGTCCTGGTATTTTGTCTTAATCCTAGGTGTTACAGTAGCATCCATCAATTTTTATAATCAATTTCAAACTTAATACTGCTCTACATCAAGTGACAACTAGAAAATTTGCTAATGCATAGCTTCTTTTTCCTTCCACCTTTATGGTATACTTGCTAAATGCAGTGTTAGCTGAAATATTTTTGAAAATACTAATTATTTTAAGTTATTATAGTTATTTGAACCGGTTTAAAGAAAGATGGTGCCTAATATATTCCGCTTGTTCTACACTAGGGAGCTATCATTTAAATTCGGGTCCTAATGCTTGCTCAGCATTTAAAATTAACCATTGAGGAACTGGAGAAATGGCTCAGTGGTTAAGCCCACTTTGGGGTCCAGCTTCCATTCCCAGCACCCCTATCACAGCTAACAACTGTCTGTAACTCCAGTTCCAGAGGATCCAACATACTCCTCTGCCCTGCATGGGCACTATACAACATACGTGTACTTAAATACATGCAGGCAATACACTCATACACATAAAATAAATTTAAACTAAAACAAATTAACCACTGCGACATCTCTCTAGAAGGAGGATTATTTCCTTTAAATAGTTTCTTTTGAAATTCATCTTTTACTACTGTTTCTTCTTTGATATTCACACTGTTTTGTTTGGTTTTGTGGTTTAATTTTTCTTATTCTGCTTTTCTTTTTTAAAAAACTTTCATCAACTCTCAAGGAATTTCAAACACTGCATTTTGAACATATTCCACAAATCCTTCTAGACCTCCTTCTCCAATCTTCACATCTGTATCTTCCTAAAACAAAACAAAACAAATAAACAAAGCACAACATCAGTGGGGCTGGAGAGGAGTTTCAGGGTTTAAGAGCATTTCCTGATCTTGCAGAAAACCTGGATTTAGTTCCCAGCACCCACATGGTAGCTACAAACGAATTATATTAAAAATGGAGAGTTAATACATTTTATGTTGTTTATTCTGGTAAGATATTTTTGAAGTACTCTTAGGATATGTTTATATACAGAGTGAAAATTATTAGAAAATATCATTTCTGCACTTCCTACAGGTTTATTTTGGTATATATGACTTGGTTAGTTTATTTTTTATACATCCATTTTTGAGATTCTCTTTGCCAAAATCATATTTGTTATTTACTAATGTTTCAAATGGAATGTGTATATACTTTTGAATTTCTAGACCTGGATCTTTTTGTCTTTCCATCTGGATATTTAGGTTCTTGATTTATGTTGATTTTATTTTTTTCTCTTGTTTATGTTGTCTATCCTATTATTAATATGCAGTAATTACAATTAAAATATTTAAAATTTTTTATCTTTCAGTCAATATAATTACACCTGAAATTATTCCTTTCATTTTTCTGGGACTACTAGTCAATTTTACAAAAATTTTTAATTTAATGCATAATGACACTATGCCTTTATAGCTGCCATTCTATTAATGATCACAGTATATTAATGGAATATATATTCATATACACGTATATGAATGCATATCCACCATAAATGGGAAAAGAATATACTCAGTGTCTAGTTGAGTAGGATACCCATTTATTTTAATGAGATCAAAAAATAGAAAATAATTTTTGATATTATCTTCTAAAAATCTCCTACTCAGGACAAAGACAAAACTAGCTATTTGGATTCCCCTAGAAAGATTGTGTCCTTACCTGAGAAGAGCAAATTGCAATAATATCATAGGATCTAACTGTCATATCTTACTTTTTACTATTGCCAACAGCATTAAGTGTGTACAGCATTATTTCAAGCAATAGTATTACTGACACTCAGTAAACAACACTAATGTTTATTTTTTCTTACCTCAAGGCAATTTAAAAGTAATAAAACAGGCACTGGACATGTATTCTAGAGAATTTAAAATTTAAGGTATCATATCTCTTTAAAGGTCAGGCAATACAGATGGTTTTCTTATTTGAAGCCATGCTCTGCTCAACCTGAGTTTCAAATTTGTACAGAGCTGACCCCAAATAATGATGTTGTTAACATCAGCTTCATGCTTTATGCGGCTTGGAAAAATAAAGAAAAGCTGGATCGATCCAGTTTCATCATATCTGGAGCTCTGTAGGCTTCCTTCAAAGGAGCTCTTTGTCCATGTGTAGGAAGAAAGAAGGAAAAGGAAAGGGAGGAAAGAGATCTCTTCCCTTTTAATATTGTGCCTGAGAAAGTGACTCAGTGAGGCAGAAAACTTCACTGCAAGGCTATGATTCGGGTCCTGGAACAGGCAACAAAGGAGAAGTAAATTTCAAAGTTCTTTTCAAACATAGATTAAAATAACAACAGCATTGGAAGCTGAAGTCAAACAGTAGGTTGCTTGTAGCAATCAACAGATGTAGAAAAAGAAGTTTTGTGCTGAAGCAGTTTTGTTAATATACCATCTACTCATGTTGATTGTTTTTGTATGAATATTATAACAAAATTTCTCCAGATATATATATGCTTCCAGTATTTGTACTATGAAAATGAATTTTAATATTCAGCTTAGACAAAAGTTTTTGTATTGTTCTTTAAATAAGTCAGACATCCATGTTCCTCATACTGTGTCCATTTTGATAAATGTTTCTGTATTATACAGAAATATATTTTGTGTATTGTTTGTATACCTTATGTGAGAAACCTCAGAAACATTACACATGCATAAACAGAAACACAAGCGCTTATAAACTGATGTATAATATTTCATCCTATACTATATTCATTTTAATAATATTTATCAGCCTAAAATTTTAATGCAATTTCATATTTAAAAATCCATATTGTCAATCTCTCCTGGAATATGTTCATATGTAAAAATTCGAGGTCAGAACTGGTAGGTCAACAAGGTGCTGAAACTCAGTTTCATTGATTGAAGAGTGTACATCACTCTACCATAGTCCTTGCTTTTCTACTATCTTCTAATGGTGACAAGTCAACTACCTTATGTGACAGTATGGTTTATTTAATTATGAATCCAGGAGGAAGTTTCAGTTCATTTCTCTGTTAATAGCTAGAAACAATAAATGATTAGTGTTCTACATATTTCAGGAAAATGGCAGTGGTAAATTTTGTTGATTCGAAGAAAATTTAAAATATTTTATGCAATGTGCACTTTTGAAAAAAGAGTAAATATATGATGAAAATTAGCAATGCAAGGATACATAGCAGCATTCAGAAAAGGCAAATGCAAAAAATGTAAACAATTTGGAAATATCAAAAGCCATCAGGCACAGTGTGTTTCCAATGTTAAGGTTCCTGAAAATGAGAAGCCTGACTTTGGACAATACTAGATTAACAATTGGTAAACGAGATACTTTACATATCTATCAGATATGATTTGATACATAATCAGTATATAATAGGTGCTTTAGTGGAAGGCAAATCCCATGTAATCTAAAATGTCCATATTCATTTTCACAGCCTCTCTCTTGGCTAGGGTTTTTGTGTGTGATTTGAGTTCACCTGTTCATTGATTACCTTACAATCTAACTCCTTTTGACACCTTTTTCTGTTGTTATGACTAATTACAGGGGCTGAGAGATGGCTCAGTGGGAAAGAGCAGAAGCTTCTCTTGTAGAGGACCTGGGCTTGTATCCCAGTACTCACATGGCAGTGCTAACATCCATTCATAACTCCAGTTCCAGGGAATCTGACACCTTCTTTTGGCACAACAAGAGTACAGTAGACATGCAGGCAATATACTCATACACAGAAAATAAAATAATAAATAATAAAGTAAAAAGATTAATTGAAGGAAATCTGGCCTTTTGAGTTAACATCGTCTACACGTTGACTGCTCACCCTGTACTGATTGTGTCAGGAAGACTATCATGTTCACAGTAGAGATGGCTGTGATTTTCCCATGTGATTATTTTGAAATATGTTTTAGGACATCATTACTGACACTGTCACCAACTTTACCGACAACATCAATCACCAAAGTTAGGCTGTGTTACTTTAAATAAGGTCCTTTAAAGATAGACTGAATTAATATCCAGACCTTATAAACTTAGGGCAAATCTTTACTCATTATCTAAAAAACAAAATATAAACTAATAAAGTGTTATTAAGGAACTGGGTTTTTGTGAGCTCATGTGAATTTAAGTGGAATGCTCCAGAAAATCATTTTCCGGTAGAGTGTAAGAGGGATCAGGTGTGAAGTGATCCATTTTTACTAAGACAATGAAGGCAGAGAATTCTGGTTAAAGGGAAAATAAAGAACCAGTAGTTTTTAGGAGATTAAAATTTCAGACTGCTTTGAAATTCATTTAAATGGTTGTTTTAGACAAATAACTGGTGGAAAACCTTGGGCTTTATACAAGAAATGTCCATTTTTAATTTGTCATATTGATATTTTTATAATTCTATTCTGTTGGTTTCTTTTATTGATAACATGCATTATCAATGTAAATCATATATATAAATATGAAATCTGCTATTATATTTTTAGTACAAAAGGTGTCTTCTGTTCCTTTGGCTATTTCTTAAACTTATACTTTATTGGTGATTTCAAGCAGTTAATCAGGTTTTCTTCATGTTTCCAGTCCACTTTAATTGATCTGCTTCCATTTTTATACCTGTTATTTAAAAAAAATTCTTTGACTTATAACCTTAAATATATTGTTTTATTAGTTGCTAATGTAAGAAATTATTTGTAAAATGTCTTTAAGCTATTGGTTTTAAAAATCTTAGTTGAAAGTTAAGAAATTTTTCCTTTGCTTTTCAAAGCAAAATCTTCCATAGTTTATGTTAAATAACCAAAGGCAATGGCACCCCTCTATTGTGTTAGAGACCTCTGGGATCTTCATAACAAATAACTCCTAAGGAGGTAACCCATGCTTTGTACTGAAAGTGAATAACCCATGTATGCTGGGAGCAACATTGTTCACTTATATAGGGTACTTTTGTTTTAACTCTTTATTCTTTTTAAAGGTGCACTTTGATATTAATTTATTGGCTGTGGCTTTCCATTAGGATTTGTCATTCATCTTTACTTTTAGCTAACCCACTGACAATTCCACATTCCCCATACTCCTATCCTAACCCCTGATGATTCAAAAAAAATAAACAAAACAAAATCAGAAACTTAAACACTAACGTTAATTAACAGCTGGGTCAGAATATTTTTCAGAGAAAAAAAAGTAAATAAATCCATTATTGAAAATTAATTCTTAGATTAAAAAATATGTTTCTAAAAACTTTGAGTTCTGTCCAGTGACAATTCAAATATTCTTCTTTCAGACAGTTGCATTCAAAACTAACATAAAATGTTATTGGTTTGGAATATCTCTGGCAATAGCACTAGTTTTGACAAAATAATAGCTAGAGAACAGCCAAAACTCGCATAGTTACTAATAAAAGTAACTATGCATTGCATCTTGGAAGATTCTTTAAACAGAAGAATTCTGCCATCATTCTTAAATGATGATTTTGTCTTGTGTTTTGTTAAAATGTATTAGTAGGAAATATAAGACTGGTTTATGAAGATACAACATATTAAGAGAGTTAATTGTATACTCTTTTTGACTTTGTTTTTGAAGAGTTTTGGTATGTGTGTTGTCTCTAAAACATCATTGTTCCAAGTTGGACTGATGAATCTTGACCCGCCAGTCCCTGTTTACTGAGAATAGGACTTCGACTTCTCTCTTCCACTTACACAGCCACTCAGAACTAACCAAGTCCAACACAACTTATCATAGAGGTATGCTTTGTTGTATGAGTCGGTCGGTTTCTGCTGTCTATCTATGTATCAGTTTTTCTATCTGTTATATGTATATAGTTTACTTTTGGTCACCCAAACCAAACTAGAGTAACCAGGGAAGAGAATAAATATCTCAGTTGAGGAATTCCCTCCCTCCCATTGCCTGTGGGAATGTCTGTGGGACATTTTCTTGATTGTTGATTGGTGCAGGAAGCTTTTGTCAGCCCTCTGGGTTTGCCACCCCTGGGAAGCCGGATCTGGGTTGTATAAAAAAGATAGCAGAGAATTTAGCAGTAATTTAGCCAGTTAACAGCATTTTCCCATGGTGGCTGCTTCTGTTTCTCTGTCCAGGTTCCTGCCCTGAGCTCCTGCCTTAGCTTTCCTCAGTGATGGACTGTAACGTGTAAGCCCAATCAACCCTTTCTTCTTCCAAGTTGCTTTTGGTTACTGATTTTTATCACAGCAACAGAAAATAAAGTAAGAAATTACCTCTTCATCTATCTCTAACAACTATATGTGTCTTTAATCAATATTCAGATAGCTATCACATCTATCATACATATATCAATCCGCCAATCCATCTATCATCTACCACCTATTCATCTATCTATTTATCTATCTATCTAATCTTTTGTTTGCTGTCATATAGCTTTCTGTTCCTATTGCTGTATGTAATTTTCATAAAATGTGTAATGACATCAGTATGCTATTTTATGCATGTTTATAATATTTATTAATTATATTCACCCATCTTGTTAACTTTACTTTTTCCCTTTCATGTTTCTATTTTCTCTTCCCAATAAGCCCCTTTTGTGCTTTCATAGGTTTTATCACTTCTCAAACCTAAATCTTCCATATAAAAGAAAACATCTTATTTATCTTTCTGATTCTGATTTTTTTTAAATGTTGAGCTTTAATTCCATGTATTTTCCTGGAAACATCATATTATTTTTCCTTTTTTAATGGTAAGGAGAATTCCACTGCGTCTTATAGTATCTGTTGATTGTTTGGTGGTCATCTAAGCTGATTTGATAGCTTGGCTATAATGAGTAATGCTTCAGGAACATGGAATAGAAGTAATGCTTACTTCTATTATGTGCTAATTGTGATACCTTTTGCTATATACCTCCAATACACGAAACTTATGGACAGATACAGGATCTAGAGAGAAAGAAAAAAAATAGCTGTAGCCACTTGACATCTATGTCAAAAAAGAGATACTGTAAAAAAAGTCTCATTAAAAATATGATGGGAAAACTGTATCTACATATAAAGATAATTGAAACTGACTTCCAGTTGAGCTATAAAAAATAATTCCAAAATTAATCTAAGCTCTTAAAGCATGAACATTTTAAAACACATTCTATCATAATACATGGTTTAAAAGATTCTTGTGACTAATTTACCTAATACATCTTACATTTTCTTTTGAGAGAAAAGTAATGTATTCCACATAAAAGAGCAAAGAAAGCAAGTGGCGGAAAATTTTGACCAGCCCAGTGTAGTCACAGCAGAGCAGCCATGGGGCTGCTCAGGTACCATTAGTTTTGTGCCTATCCAGATGATGTGACTGTTTTTTTGTTTGTTTGTTTGTTTGTTTTAGCCTAGAGCCCTCAAAGAACTTCATTATACTATAATCTATACTGGTCAAAGATCTTTAGTCACAAAAATTTATAGCCAAGTTTGGATGAAAGATGACTTCCTTGTTTGCTCTAGAAACTTACCTTTATTGAAGACAGGAAAAAGTCTTTTCAGCAAACAAATCATAAATTTGCAGATCAAACTCAGAAAAGTAATCTCTCCCACAAGCATCTGAGACTCCTTTTAAAAGGCACTTAGTCTTTTTCAGGATGTAGTAGTACAAGAGTCTTTACAGACTAGGATCAGCCCACATCCACCTCCTGAAGAGCTTTCTCTTGAGTTTTATTACTGGTAGAAAAATATATTCCTAAATAGGAATAGTTTATTTTAGGAAGAACATGAGATGCAATTGGTGGCAAAATCAAAATGAAGCTGAAAACTGTTCAAAAAGAGGCAAAGTGATAATTTCTACAAATGATATTTGATAAAACTGATTTAAAAAAATGGTAGAAGTAACGGCAGGATTTTATGGAATTAATATGTTTCTCACTGTTTCATTGCTTCCTAAATGGCAGGGTAGACATGAGACTCTATTGAGAAGATGTAGATTTATACCATTTCAACATAAATTTGCTTTATTAAATTCAAGAAAATGTTAAAAACTATTACTAAATAAGGTATTAAAAAGGAAAAAGCAGTGTAGTTCATATGATAAAAACATTCTAGAAAATTGTGAAATGTATTAAAAATAAAATACAAAGCTTTTTAAAATTATATATCAGTGTAGATATTAACTACAAAATAATCCTTACTTTCATCAAAATAAAATACTTCATATTGTCTTTTCCTACACATCACATTATGTTTTATGATTATCTAATCTGTTTATATGCCTCAGCTCCTATTTATTTTTTCTCTCTCACTTTCTCATCTCCCTTAATTTCAAGTTAAATTCTTGCTATAAATTATTCTTCCTCTGGGGCATTAGTATTATATTTTTCCAATAAGGAAGTCAAGCATAAAATATTAAAACTCAAAATACAAATTCACACAATTTCATTTTTGGTAATTTCTTAGCCTCTTTTACTTCTCGGGACACTGAGTACAGGTTCTCTGGATTTCTAAGCTCTGAGCTCCTTTGCATGTTTCCTACACCTTACTACATTTCTAACACTCTCAGATATTCTTAAACACTGAAGATAAACGAAGTTATTAACATGTATATTAACAACCAGAAACAAGAAAATCCAAAAGTATACTTACAAATCTAAAGTTTTTAATGTGTAATTGTCTTTATCACTGCAAAAACCTATAAAATAATATATAAACATACAGTTTCAATAAACTGATTTGTTAATTATTTGTTCTTGTATAATAATTTTAGACATATGCATAATTTATTTTAATTCTACGTGTATGAGCATTTTGCCTTCATGTATGTAAGTGTACCTGTGTCATGCCATGCCTGTAAAGGCCAGAAAAGGTCATCTGACCTCCTGGAACTGGAGATAGCGTGGTTGTTATTCACAGTGTGCTTGCTTGGAACTGAACCCAGGCCCTCTTCAAGAACAGCCATTGCTCTTAACCATCTCTCCAGCTCCACAATCCCTGCATTTAAGCAGCCCCAATTTTAGCTTTCTTAACATAAAAATCAGTGTTAAAAAGTAGTCGTTATTCCATAAAAACCTGGAAGGAGCAGAGCAAGAATCTATGCATTTGTTGCTAGTAAGTTAAAAGTGGGCTTGGAGAAACTTGAGAAAAGCTGATCTGGCAGCTCTGTGACTGCATTACAGAGGCCTCAAAAGGTGTTTGGGGGAAAAATGTTGAAGGCTTTAATAAAACAGCTATGAGTTGGGAGATACATATTTCTTATGTCCTACTGAAAAAAAGATGAAACTTCACCTCAGGGAAGTTTTAGATTAATACTCTCTTACTGTTCCTCCTAGCAGGATTTGTCTTTCACATATTTAAAAATATGTGAACTTCATGTTCAGTTCTGTATACATATAGATAAAATTCATTTAAGCCATTGAACATGTACTTTATTATTTTAGAGATGATGTAGGAAATGTGATATAAGTAGAGGTATGTCTCCATTTGGTTTATTTCAGAACACATTATTCCTACACTAATTACCTGAATAAACCCTACTTGGTCTTTTTATCATGTTTATGTCACAATTTTCTTTTCAAAAGCAGGCATCATTCCATTTTTGAAATATTTTCTATTGGTTTTGTTTTCTGATTTAACCATCTTACTATGGGAAGCAGTGAATCTAATTTACAATAACATATTCACATAAATTATAAACTGATTTAATAATTATGAGGTTATGAGGAATGTCAGTTTCTGATTTCAAGAAATAGACTGTCTTGAGAAGAGCTATTTTATAGGAAGTAGCTAAAAGAAACAGAAGTTGATATTACTTACGATTAAAATGAGTGATGCAATTAATGAATATAAAACCAAACTATCAGAATTATTCAGGAAGTTTTTTCATCTTTGTAGGGGTTGAAATAAATTTTGAACATTTTGCTGCCTGAAGCAAAACTGGTGTCTTTGTTTCTTTTTATAGCACAGATTATTTTTATTGTGAATGATGGAACCGTGTAATTGCTACAACTCTGAAACACATTTCTTATGACCTGCATATCCTAGCATGGTGAAACTGAGCCTGGTCCTTCACCCTCTGCTTACTAAATCATATTTGGAACTGTTTAATGAACAAGAGGTTCTCAAATTTCTGGTGTATAGAATGGCCAGAGTGAAAAATTGTTAGCAAAATATAGATTTCTACAAGCTAACCTAAGTGTTTATGGAATTTCTAGGTATTCTTTTACTTTTGAGAATTTCATACAGGAGTTTTGTACTTGCGTTATATCCACACCTCAAAGCTACTCTGCAACACCCCCGTGACCCCCCAACTTTGTGTCCATTTTTTTGATTATTATTCCAACATATACATATCTAATATATATATATATATATATTCATGTATAGATGACAGATGGATTGATAGACAGATGATAGATAGATAGATGATAGAGACATATAATGCACAGAATGCATTTAGTGGTATATGTGTTTAGGGCTTCCCACTTAAGATTAGATAACCTTTCAGGGAACTAGTCCCTGGAGACAAAATCTTCCTCAGCATTCATTGACAGGTTGTTGTAGCACTTAATCTTGAAGTTGGATCCTGTGAAAATTTCCTTATTCAAATTGGCATGTCAACTAGTTTTCTCATTATACAGATCTTATCATCCCATTAAGATTCCATAGATGTAGCTTCCCTATCATGTCTATAGCCCATTAACTAGCAGTTACCTACACATTAGTGTGCATATGATGTGGGCTGAATGCCTGTGCTATGGTATATGTGTAGAAGTCAGTGAGCAACTTGGAGGAATAGTTACTAATTTTCTGTCTCTCTTGCTCTAGGATTGAATGTAGTTAATCAGACTTGGTGGTTAGTGCCTTTACTTACTAATCAATCATCTTGACAGAAAAAAATTACCTTATTTTTTTTCCTCTTTTTGAGACAGGGTCTCCCTGTAGCATCAGCTTACCTGAAACACACAAAGATCTGCCTGCTTCTGCCTCCTGAGTGCTGGCATTAAAATATATATCACCCCCCAAGTGATATTGTTGTTTTAAAAATATTTTATTTATTTTTTATTTTATGTGTATGTGTGTATCGGCTGCAGGTAAGTGCACCAGTTTGCACCGTCCCCATGGAGGTCACAAGAGGGTGTTGGATCTCCTGAAACTGGAGTTACAGATAGCTGTTAGTTGCCATGTTGGTGCTGGGATTCAAACCTGGGTCCTCTGCAAAAGCAGCCAGTGTTCTTAACTGCCAAGCTCTCTTTCCAGACCCTACAGGTTGTCTTTTAAAAAGAAAATTGTGATTGCTTTTGAACAACTTAATTTGTTAAATAAATATGTATTTAGTGATTTTGATATTTTTATTTATGAACTTATAGTATTTCATTTTAAAAATTTATTGTAGCTAGGTATGGTAGTGACTGCATGCAATCTCTGCATTTGGGAGGTGTAAATCAGAGGATTATGAGTTCCAGGAAAGTGTGGCCTGCATTGTGACACAATATCTCCGAACTAACAAACCTGAACATACATTGGGAAACTGCTAAAACATTGTTATGAGCACACCCATGTGGTGAGGTGTGGGTTGTATGGAACAAAGAAAAGGCCATCATTTCTTTTAATATAGAGAAAAGGGGAAGGCCTAAACAAAGAGGCCTGTGACATCCTTGTTTGTTTCAGAAGGACATTAGGTAGAGAATACATTAACTTAGTGTGAAGAAGAAAACAGTGAGGAAGACAGGATTAGGAAATACAGCCAGGAGACATCATGGAGTCACACAAAGTGTTGTGAAACAGTATTTCATACTTTGGAAAAATATTAAAATTCTCTATATTTTACAGTATCAAGTATTCAGCCAAGATTTATTTTTATGTATAAAACTTTTAAAAAGCACATCTATCTTATTGGTATGATATGTATCTTCATCTTTAATGACTATTAAAATTATATACATAAAAATATTGTTTTAAAACGTTTTTCTTTATGATTTGTTATCACCATTTATGTACGTGTTTTATGTAAGTATGTCTTATAAAATTTGGGGGCAATAAAGGACAGGGAGTGGAAAAAAATTAAGAAGACTTGTCTTGTAGAACTTGTTGATAGTTATGAGTAAAATATATCACCTCACATTTTAGATAGTAGCCACTGCTGCCTTTGAAGAATCAGTTCTGGGAAAAGGTCAAGCTCATTTTGTTGGCAGAGTGGCTTTGGGGAACCGGCTCTCTGGCAATGTGGTCTCCTACTTCATTGATTGCTCTTTATGAGTTTTATTGTTTCCCAAGGGGAACGGATATATCCAAACAGGGTAAGCAGGCTTTGCACTACTTGGCATTATGTTTAAAATACGAGGAAAGAAAGAACTTTTGTTATTTGTGCTTGTGGTCCACATTCCTTAGTGCCACAGGAAATATAGGTTAATTCCAGCAAAGGCTCTTCAGAGGGTAAGTCATAATATCAAGGCAAGAAAGACGAAACACAGTAAAGAAGATCCAAAAAGAACTGATAGATTGATATGGTGTAAATCCAGGGAGTTAACATCAAAATCTTTAAAAATCAATTCTCTGCTTTATTTGGACCCTGTGGGATTCACTAAATGCAGAGGTAACTTGATGGAAAGCCTCCATTCCCAGCAAGATGAGAGGCGTTCAATTCTGTTCTGACTACACAGATAGATCATGAGAAAAGAAAAGCTGTGCAGTAGTAAAGAAAATGACAGACAGAAGCAAGACCAAGAGAGATGAAGATTTTCAGGTCATTTCAGGCTTTTCCTACAGATGCAACATAGCAAAACCAGAATAGAAAGCTTAAGACTGGATCTGAATAAATGCAGTGAAGAGTAAGACCTTTGAAAGTTTACCATTGTTACTTGGTAATTGAGCTCCATTTGTATAGAACATATGAATGTCTACACTGACATTTTCTCTTACATTTACTTCCTCACAGGGGAAGATCTATTTATGAATGAAGAGACTCAAGCAGAGAGCTTCACATATCACCTACAACCTGGGAAACAATTTGAAATCAAATGTTTCTCATTTTACGTATTCATCAGACACTCTGATTTCTCTGAGGAACTAATCTTGTTTTATTGTGTTTTTTCTTGTTGTGGTTTGTTTATTTTTTATTTTTATAGAATCTACCAATCAACCTGGATGGTAAGCAAGAAGTAGGTTTTTATCTAAACATTTATATATATTGCAGACCTTAATATAACCTGACTCACTCCTCATCTCTGCCAGTTTCTTTCCCTGCCGTCCTCCCTTTTCCTATGCTCTTTATTTTCTATACCATTACCACTCAGGGAATCTAGTATTTAGTCAAATAATCTCTATCCAAGAAAGAAGATTCAGAGATATGAAAGATTTTTAAATTTAAAATAATAAATGACAGAGGTAGATACAACTATTTGAGAGTAACCAGAATGCTTATTCAACTATTGGAGAGCTCTTCATTTGCTTTTTTTGATCACATAACAGTTATCAGGGAAAAATTAAATCTCCTCCTTCAAAGTCATATCTCATTTTAGCACCAATATAACATTACACAGTTCTTTAACCTTGTTCATTATCTCAGCAAACACCTTTTTCTTTTGTGTTTTTAACAGAAATTATGTACTATAATCTTGGTTAATCAAAGCATCTCATTTGGAAGCTACTAAATTAAGGGGACAGAGCTTGAAACATATTGAACATAGCTTTTTATGTTACCAAATTTGTAGAAAATTTCAAATGAAAGTTGTAATAGAATACTACTATTCCAAAATAAAATTTTTGATAAAGCAGTAGTTTTCTCTCTTTTTTTTTTGGCTGAGGGTGGGTGCTTCTGTGGAAGACAAGACTTTCCTTACTCACACAAACCAAATTTTCCTCCCACTATTGAAGCATGTAAATATTTCTTACCTTATAAATCCATTCCTTTTGTAGAGGTTGATATATAATTTCATCGTTTTGATTTTATTTGTAAGAATTTTGTAAGATTTAGTTTTTTTCAAATATATCTTAATATTTAAAACTTGCCTTGAAAGCCTTTTCCAGCCATTTAACTTATCTGAACCAATACAATCAGTATTCTTTTTCTAATGTAATCTATGAGATGTGAGGATAAGAAAGGACACAAGTGTGCTTCAACAAAATTGTGGTCATAGAGGTGGATGTATAGGAAATGAGTTATGCTTTGAATTATGCATGTGTTTTTATGTATCTGTGAGAATTATGTTGACTATTGGCTTTTTATATTTCAAATTCATAGAGACTGCTCTGACAGAATAGTATCATTTGTTGCTAATTTTTCCTTCACAATTAGAGGCATCTAACAAAATGCAAGGACTGCAGCTGTAGAAAGTGCTTAGTCTGCTCCGCATGTGCTTCCTACTATGCCAAGATCTGTTATTAAAGAAATGAATGCTATTGGGTCACGGAAATAAATAGAAATGTTAAATATGTGTATTTCTATCATGCTTAGATGTTAATCTATGACAGCAATGTTTTTTTGCATATCTGTTGTAACTGTTGCTATATTTCTTAACTACATCTTAAATTACTTAAAATTCATTTATCGTGAAAACTAGCCAGAGAGGGTGGAGGATAGTTTGTCTTGCAGGTCTGAAGATCTGTTTGGTCTCTTAGGACCTACATTTTAAAAAGACAGGTGTAGTGGTAAGCATTTGCTATCTCAGTGCTGGGAGGTGGAGACAGAAAAAAAAATTGATATTAGAATAGGGAAATACATCAGCAGGGACACTTTATCAATATTATTCAAACAATTAAAGATACAAGGATAAAAACAAAACTTTGCATGAATTTTAATCCAATAAAATACAGAATGCAGCTGACTTCTGCCATAAGCACTTGCTCCCTCTGTCATGTAATTCCTTCTATGATATACATAGCTGCTTTGTTTTGGATTAAAATGATCATCAGGGCTGTTTGATGTTCTCAGTGAAAAGTGGCTTTTTATTGATTTGTATTCACATGATCTTTGATCTTTCTAACCAGTAAGAGAACAGAAGTCAAGCACCTCCTTCATTTATAGTAGCTCTAACCAGAGTTCAAGAAAAATAATTTGTTTGACTTACTATATAACTACTTACACTAACAGAGCGTTTAATCCTCCGTATTTATTTGTTTAATTTACAAGACACCTTCACATATATATCCAAGGACCCATTAGCTTCAGTATAACTATGTGCATGCTGCAGCATAGATGAAATATAGAATCTGGACATTTTAAAAACTGAGATCCCTCATGCATTTCTAGATGAGCAATAGGTGAAATGGACTTCTTCACGACACTAGTAATTCACAACTATAAAACTTTTTTCAGTGTTAGGGACAGATCACGTGAACTAAGAAAATTATGTCTTGCCTTTCAATGGTAGAATGCGGGAGGACAGAACTAGTGATAAGTAAGGTTTTGAAACTACCTGCACTGTATTATACTTGCCAGTCACTTTGTGTTGTGAATACCTCCTTTGTATCGGCATTGTTTATTGAGCAACAGGCAAGATGGCAGAAGGCTCTCACTCGATTATTGCCTGCAACATAGGACAGTGAGACACAGAGTTGGTGTGGGTGGTCTCCATTTGAAGATATGCTTTTATGTTTAAGGTGAGTTCCTTTGTGTGTAATGTCTTAGTATGTAAACTCCCACTGTGCATAAGAATACAATCCATATTGGCATGTGTGTAGTCAAAGTGTCCTGTCTCAGAACACTGGGCTGTAATTCTGTGGAAATTAAGTTATAATATTCTGCAGCTAACAATTTGGGACTCCAGGGCTACAGGTGATAATTTTCCTAATAGAGACCAGCTTTGTTTCCTGGTCTTTTGCTAATGGCTGTCCCTTGAGGTGCACTTTGTATACACTTGTTATAATCTGCAATCACATGTCTGTTACTATAACTCAGGTTCATTTGAGTAGTCTAGAGTAATCTCAAGATAATCTTACACATACTCAGATGAGAAAGTTTATTTCTTATAACTCCTTTTTATGTTTATTAATTATTCATAAATTAAGATTTATTTCTGGAGGTTGGAATGGAAATAAATTAAGAGAGGAAATGAAACAAAGCCTCAAAAAATCTGTACTTGAAAATGTATGGTAATTTTAGTAATTTTGTAGCTAGTTAGAATTTTATACTTATTTATACCACAAATATTGTTGACAAAACTATAATTTTACAGCAAGAACACTAAAATTTTTTTGTTATTACTTTAGCTAATAATTTAGGTTTCTGAGAGTGCCCTAAGTTTTAGGTACTAATGAACTTAATTTTGTTATTATTTATTTATTTATGCATTCATTTACTCATTTATTTATTAATTAAGACAGTGTCTCAAAGTAGCCCCAACTGGTGTGGAACTTGCTATGTAGACCAGGCTGGCCTTGATTTCACAGAGATCTGGCAGCCTCTCACTCCTGAGTCCTGCACCTAAAGGCATGTGTCACCATGCCTGGCTTTGGATTTATATTTTATGGTATCTTCTCTGCCCAAAATTTTCTATCCAATTCTGCTAAACATTACTTTTAAATGGTTAATGCGTGCTCTCTCTCTTTCTCTCTGTCTCTCTCTCCTTTTCTTGCTCTTTCCTTTTTAAATCACCTATTGTCTTAGTCCATCCATTTCAGTTGTCCTAACAAAGTAGAAGCTGTATAGCTTGCAAGCATTAGAGGTTATTTTCCCACATTTTAGAGACTTGGAAATCTACACTCAAATCAATGACAGCACCTGAGAGATGGCTCTTTCCTGCTCTCTCTCTCCTGATGTTAAAGGGGGCACTAACTCTTTAGATTCTCATTTACAGAGACTATTTCTATCACCAAGGAGAGACCCTTTCAGGAGTGTGTTGTTTAAACTCCATGATACATGGAATTATTTCAATATTTTTGGATTTGTTCAGTTTTGTTTTGTGCTCCAGTATGTGGCTGATTTTGCCCAAAGTTCAACGGGGTGCTGAGTAGAAAGTACATTCTTTGGTGTTTGGGTGGAATATTCTGAAGATGTCTGTTAAGTACTTTTAATGTATGGTATTACGTCATATGCTTCTCTTTTTATTGTTGATCTGTTCAAACTGTCTAATGGAGACAGTGAAGTTCCCTACCATTATTGAGTTGGTAGTAATTTCTGTATTAAAGTCCTGTAGTAGAGTTTTTATGAAGTTAGGCGTACCAGAGCTTGTGCATATAAATTAGTGGTATCTTTTAGGTTAACTGTTCTTTTGATTCAAACAAAGTGGCCTTCATTATCTCTTCTGATTGTTTTTAGTTTAAAGTCTGTTTTGTCAGATATTAAATGCCTACTTCTGCTTGTTTCTGAGTGTCAGTTGCTTTGAATATTTATTTTTCTACTCTTTCACCTTAAGGTAGTGCCTGTTCTTGAAAGAGAGATGGGCTTCTTGCAGAAAACAGCAAGAAGAATTTTGGTTTTTAATCTATTCAATACCCTATGTCTTTTGACTGAGGAGTCCAGTCCATTGATATTTAAAGCTATTATTGAAAGATGCGTATTGGTTCCAATCATTTTACTTTCTGTTTGCATTCTGTTTTAACTTTGTGATTCCAGTTATACCTTCATTTAATTTCTTTCTATTGATCCTTTCTTCAGCTCTTTGTATTGCTTCAAGTTTTCTCTGAAGGGCTGGTTTTGTGACCATGAATTCTATTAGCCAATTCATGTCCTGGAAGATCTTTCTTTTCCCTTCAACTGTAATAGACATTTTTGCTGGGTAAATTTTACTTGGGGTTGGCATCTATGTTCATTTAGAATTGGGAATATTTTTTTCTAGGCTCTTCTGGCTTTCACAGTTTGCACTGAAAAATCAGTTGTAATCCTAATGGATATTCCTTCATATGTGACTTTTTGTTTTTATTTTGCAGCTTTCTGAATTCTGTATGCTTATGGTTTTTACTATGATATGCTGTTAGGAGTTTCTTTCTGGTCCTGTCTATTTAGTGTTCTATGTGCTTATTGTATTTCTATGGGAATGTCATTCCTTAATTATCCTGAGATTCTTCTCCTTCCTTTATGCCTATGATGCATAAATGTGGTCTTTTTGTGTTTTTTCACATTTCTTGCATATTCCATTCCTGTGCTTAAAAAAATCATAATCTTTGCCTGAGTACTCCAATTCTTCAGCGTTATTGTCCAGTCTTGCTATTCTGTTTTCCATCTCTTTCATTCTATTGCTGAGGCTTTCTCCTGTTATTTCAAATTGGATTATGTGTATTTCACTTCCTTCTTCATTTCAGCCTGAGTTTTCGTCAAAATTTCTCTCTCTTTTGTGAATTCAATCAGAAGTTTATCACCACCTTCTTTTAGTTCTTTGATTTGTTTGCTCGTGTGTTCTTTAAATTCATTTAATTTTTTGATCATGTTTATGATTCTCTTTTAAATTCTGTGCCCTGGGTTATCTCTTCTGTGCCCAAGGCTAAAACAAAAACAGGATGTGGGATCAGGAAGATTATAGTTGCCCAACCAGACCTCATTCATCTAAGGCTGACTGGTTTGTTGGGAAGTATGACTGGACTCTCAGGTGAGGGTTCCTTGACTCTCCTTGGCTCTCCTTTCTTGGGGGAGTTAACAAGCTCATCTGTGCTGATCTTAGACAAGAAGGAGCAATTAAACTTGGAAAGATGGTATTTGGTCATCATCTGTTTGTTGGAGGACATTCCTATAAAACAGGTGTTATTCAAGATATGAATTTGGTGACAAATCATGTAAGTGTGATTAAAGACATTTTCTACCAAAACAGAAATATTCACAGTAAAAAAGAAAACAATATATTTTTGAAAAAAAATTAAATGAAAATATAATGAACATCAAAGGCAAACCATTGAAACAAAAAAAAATGTACCCTTTGATCCACACAAGTAAATATAACCCATTAAAACATAGGCATGATGAACATTAGTTAATTCTTAAGTAAGAGGATTGCTTTATTTGTCAAACACAAGTCATCATAACTTTATCAATAACTGACATGACCATCAGGTCTAGTTTATTAGCTTATCCGGAAGGGGAGAAGATCCTGTTTTCATAGCAGAAATAGTTCTGCACTATGGAGGAAGCTCCACAAGCAGACTGGTGATGCTCTTTCTCCTTATATTTACATTTCTGAGAACTATATCAGACCCCCGAGAAAGAAAATCCGGGGCCATTAAGTTATCAAAAGTCAAGCTTCGTCTTCACAGTAATGTATATGCATATCAAAGGCAGAAATTACCTATAATTTCCTAAAATAAATGACAAGGAAAGCAGAAGGGTGAAAACTTCTCTGGCCTTCATCAGAGAGAATAAACTCTCTTATTGTAAATTTTATTTGTCCTTAAGATGGGAACAAAAGATAATCATGTGTTTATTTGCACGAGAAAAAAAAATTCATGATTTTTCTATTCTGTTCATTGAAATATTTTCTTGCAATTATCACTGCAAGAATGTTGCAATTAATGTTTTTTGCATTATTTTAGTTTTTCACTTACATTTTTGCATACATATGTGTATATACACAGGAAAAATAAATTTGAAGTATGCTTATAAACATGTAATTGTTTATTCAGAATTTATATTTTGGCCTCACATTTTATTTCCAGTTAATCACTTGTTGTTTGATTCTAACATGGTGAGAAAGAAGCTAATTTACAATTTTAAATTGAGATCTCAGTATTGTACAGTGTTTGATCAAAGTTGCATTAATCACAGTAACTGTCAAGAGTCAGGATTCTATGAAGAACTTTTCTGAATAATAGTCTGGCCTCTGGGGTTATTAATTATTAAAACAGAAGTTGAAAAATAGTCTTAGAATTTCTATATTCATTCATTTCATATTATTCATTTTAGTTATGACATGAAAGAGTTAATATCTGTACATGTGTTTTCAGTATATTCTCATATATCAAGGATATCATAGGCACAAAAGTTGTGTCGCTTCAGAACAACCCATCCAAAATGTGTCTAGTTTCAAATACAACTTGAGTTATCTCTGTTGCAGTATTCCTATACAGAACAGAGACACAGGTCAAGAGCCATGGAAGACACATAATATTTTACCCTTACATTGGTATTAAGGATATTATACATAAAATGCACTGTATATTATGTTAGTAAAAATTACTATGTCACATAACTAAGATAGATAATCCTGGTATAAAATCATTAGATATATTCTTCTTAGTTATAAACACTTCATATGAAATAGTGGAATTAATACAATAACATGTTTTCAACAGTCTTCCACTTGCTTTACTGTGGAATATTTGGCAAATAAAATTTCCATTTGACTGTATAGATAAAAACAGGTTTTGTTAATTTAATACAATATTTTATGAAAATTTACAACTTTTAAAATTTATGTTAATCAGCTTATCTACCTTTTCAGTTGAAGTCACTGATGAAGATATAATTCTGTTGACAATTGTATTCAAAATAATTTGGTAGTTGTTTATTCAATTGAAAGTACCTGAGTTTATACCCTTAATTTTTAAAAATTCCTCTTTAACTTTTGTGTATTAGAAGACATTTTCTATTGACCTTTTATCACATATTATTTTATATAATTTCAGAACTTTGTGTGTGTGTGCACATGCATGTGCGCGCATGCATGCATGCATGGGCATACATGCATTTGCATGCCTCTTTTTGTGTGTGAATGTGTGTGTGTGTGTGTGTGTGTGTGTGTGTTTAAGGTTGTTTGTACGGTGGAATTAACTTAGGACCTTATGCTTGCTATCTTCACTATCATTGACATATCCCCTCTTACCTCAAACCTGATTGGTTAACAATAATACATTTATAATCTATCTCTCAAACTGTTTTCTAGAAATACTTTATATATTTCAGGACTAGATCTTCAAAATCTAAACAAAATCCCCTTTCCAGAACGTTTTCTCCTCTGACTTCTTTTACTGAATCTTGTTAAATAATTTCTTAACAGTCATGGTGGATGCATGTATTTGTGCAAAGCACAAGATAGTGACACTTTTGGAATTTCTTCAAAATCATACAAGTATCTTGATGCATTTTTATCATAGCAAACAAAAGAGCAAGTTTTCAGATGCCTATACCTTGCTCTTAAACTAGTTGAAGAAAACATGAGCCTCATTCACAAGATGAGGGAATGTCTGGAATCCTACTAAGTCTCATCTACATTAATTTTGACTTTTACTATTTGAATTCATCTTCATGATCCAAAAGCTTTTGTGCAAAGCATACACAGTCAGAAAAACATAATATCAGGAATCTCCGTAGTATGAATACTAGTAATTCCAAGTGCTATTAATATGTAGAAGTCCTTTGATATGAGTAATTTGAATTCACTAGAAAAAGAATAATTTTATTATATTCAAATAATGCATATTTCCTTAATTTCTGTGTATCTGAATATATAATAATGGGTTTCCTTATGAATTTTGTCTCTGAGTTTTCCAAACAACTGTTAAGTTACTCTTATGAACTCATAGCAATGCTGACAACATGGACATGACCCATGTAAAACCAAGCCAGTCAAAATCCAAACATAAACTTGAGGAAGTGGGTAAGAAACTCCCAAACTATCTAAGGTACTACTGGCATCTGATGACTATTCGGAAGGGGACAGTAAGTCTCATTTAGATGTGAGAATCTTAGTAGATTAACTATATTTATAACTACAACTATATATATATTTATTAAAATTTCTCTTGGGAGAGGCAGACTAAGCTTAGTCCCTCCCTCCCCAAGTCCTGAAACAAATACACAAAATTCTCAACTCACAGGTTAATTCTAGCTAGTTTACTTGGGCTTACTAACAGAGCAGTGGGTAAGGAGTTACTACAGAACATGAGCACCCTCCCTCCCTTCCTCAAGTTACATTAGTAAATCCAAGAGGCTTAAATCTTGTGACATCCCGGTGGTCAATGGCCAATGGGGGGTGGGTAGACTTCTTGATACTCTCAGTTAAAATACTTTTAACCTTTCCTCACAGCCAAGACCAATGGACAGGTGGGGAGGACCATACGACTTTCCCAACTCCTTGTCTTTTTGCGCAAGGTGTTCCTGGGTAGTACTACTCGGCCTGAAAGGGGTGTTTGTCCACAGCTCATCAGGATTTTCCCTTGGAGAACTCTCTCTCTCTCTCTCTCCCTCTCTCTCTCTCTCTCCCTCCCCCTCCCCCTCCCTCCCTCCCTCCCTCCCTTCCTCCCTATATTCTCTGTTCCTGATGGAGTCCTTGTTCTCTTCTGAAGCCTAAGATGTTGGGCATCCACTGTTTGAGTTTTGAGTTCCTTTTGGCATTATTACCTTCCAACCTCCCACTGAGAATGAATGCTTAAGTTCTTTTTACAACATCCTGAAGTTTCTTAGCTAAGTTCAGACACAGTGGTTTAAACTTGTAACTCTGTCATTGCTTCTGAATTTTTGTCAGGTAGGTGTTCTGCAAATATGAACCAGCTTCTGCTCATTTCATTCCTGTGTCTGGGCTTAGTGGACAGAATATCATCTGGGATTAGATCTTCCAATTAAGAATCCTTTGCATGTTGAGAGATTTTTGGTAATCAGCTGCATAGAAAAAAAATGACACAGGCTCATGATTCATCTTCTATGGCCTCTTCTGAGCTTGATTGATAACTAAAAATATTCTGTGAAAGAAATAGAAGTACTCAGAATTTCTCAAGGCTTAGCCTCAGAACTAGCCCTTGACTTTTGATGCATACTAAGTGCAAATGTAAGTTACAAGGTTAACTGTTAGTTAGGTAATAAATTATATGAACTTTCACTTGAGAAAGTCAAGGGAGTAGGTAAAGAATAATGCATACCAGTATTGAAATTATATATGACATAACCTGAAACATCTCCTAATATATCTTGTCATTGTACAAGTGAGTGGATAGTAATAAGAAATTTATCAGTAATGGAAAAATTGTGATTGTAAGATTAAATGTGAATCACTAAATTATAGTGCTAAATGTTAGCTAGTCTGATTGAACATTTGGAAATGTTAACAGTTTTAAAGAAAATTCCTATAAATGAACCAATCTTATTTCCATTTAAATAACTCAAATACTATTGATACAATGTTTTTTTTCAAATACATATTAAAATAGTACCTCCTATCATTTGAGCACAATTCACTTATGATTTTCAGATATCATATAACTCAGTTCTGCAGACAGAACTAAAACATTATGTGGTAATGTGTAAACTAAAGAATTTATATTGTAAAAGTAAGGCATAAGCATGAATTTCCTGATTTCTTTGTAAAAAAGTAATATATATTTAGTTCCAAATGCCATTTGTTTGATGTTGATCTTATAGGATAGTAACAACAAAATGTACTAACCAAACAAATATTAGGCTATTAAGATATTTCTATATTGTTTCTTATCAGAACATTGGGTATTTTTAAGGCTTTGTTCCTAAAAAATATTCCATCATTATAATTTAAATTCCTGCAGTAATAATATAAAATGTACTTTAATTAAAATTTAGCTTCTTAGGATCATAAAACAATATATTAATTATAGTACAGTTATTTACAATTCATGGCCATAAAAATATAATATTAATTATGGGCTTATTTAGCTATCTACCAAAATAGGCAATTATAAAATGTCACTCATATTTTAATAAAAAATTTGAATAATCAAAAATAAGTAAATGGGACTCAATGTCCTTAATTTTTAGCCCTACGTACAAATGGTTTATGCATAAACAGATAAATACTGTTATTATTTTGAAAATTTGGCATTAATTTCTTTAACATTCATTTTGCTCTGAACTCATAGACTATCAGAAATGAAGAAAGAGATACCTTTAAATTAGTACAAATAACAGTTCATATTGTAGTCCTTATTTTCCATTTTGTACTTTTAAAAGATGCCAAGACTATCAATAAAGATATTATGTATTGCTACTAAACTTTTGAACAAACATTATTTGCTGTGGTGGTTGCACTATTATGCATTTCCCTCAATAGCATGCAAGTGGTGCAGTCTCTCGATGTTGTCAGACACTGGTATTTCACTGGTCATCTCCATTCTTAGCACAGGCATCATATGATATTCCATTGTGGTTTTGATTTCCATTTTACTAGTGGTTGATGGCTTTGAACAACTTCTTTGGACAGTTATTTCTGTCTTTTGTGGGAAAATGTCATATTTAAAAATGTTTTATATTTCAGTTACATTGATTTTTATGAATTTGTTATAAAGATCTATTTTGAATGTCAGCTTCTTATCTTCTGTACACCTTGCAAATAATTTCTCCTGCCTTCCCTGATTTCTTTCCATTATTAAACTGTATCTTCTGTTGATAAAAAGCATTTTTAATTTAATGTCTTTTGATTTAATTATTTTGGATTTTATTTCATGTGCTTTTTTAGTGTCAAATTCAAGATATTAACAATGTAAATGTCCCAAAGTTTCTTTAAAGAGTTGTATAGTTTCTGATCTAAAAATAAGTCCTCAATCCCTTGCAAGGGTACAATTTCACTTTTGATATGAACTTTCAAGTTTTCCTAACACCATTTGTTGGAATGACTATTGCCTTGCAGTGTTTTCATTCAGCACCCTTCTCATTCAATTGAAAGTGGGCGTTTACATGCAGTTACTGGAGCTTCAATTCTTACCCATTATTTTATGTCCACCATTATAACTATATGAAATACTTTTGCATTTGATAAAAAATAAGACTAGTAATGACCTGTATTTATAAGGTAATGTTATGTTTATACATGTGTACATTATGCAGTTTTTAAATTAAGTACACAATCTCTCTTCTCAATGTATAATCAGTGTCTGTGGTGAAATTTTTCAATGCCCTTTTAAGCTTTCTGTAATTTTCACTCTATTGTTATCTATATGCCTACTACTACTCAGTGGAGCACCAGAACATATTTATTTTATTCAATGGTTATTTAGAACCAGTTAATCAATCTCTTCTCAGTACTCCCTCCAGGTTATGATAACCATCACCTAATTATCAATATCTATGAAATCATAATTTATATTCTCCACATGAATAAGAAAACCTGGCATTTACATAGTTCTATGTGGATTCTGTCATTTAAGACACTAAAGTTTCATTCATGTTATAAATAACAGTATTTTATTCTTATTGGTTCTCAACATTATCATGTTGTGTCTACACACCATGCTTTCTTTATATATTGATGAGATGATGGACACTTATGTTGTTTCTCATTCTTGGATGCTGTGAACAGTGCTGTAATGAAAAGAAGAACCTAGATGTACCTTTGCCATATCAATTTCACTTCCTTGTTAATTAGTTTTCATCACTGTGCCAAATACCTGAGAAGAAGCTTGATGAAGAAAAAAAATTCACTTAAGATAGCAAAAGTTTGTGTTCAGGGCTGGCTATGATATTTTAGGTCTCTGTTAAGAAAAGAATGTTCTGTAGATCCTAGCACCAAATGCTTATTTGCTAGTCCAGTTAGCAGATGTTAAGTGTGATAGCTTTATATATTTTAGGTAATATAAAATATGGAGGAATGTATCACAACGTTTCTAGATGACCGTTTGTTCTATTTTCCTAATTCAATGTTTATTTTTACTATATCATATTGCTATCTCTGACATATTTCTTATAATGAAACAAAACTGATATCAGGTATCTCCACAAAGCAAAAAGAGGAATTCACTAGACTCAGAAGCTAGGAAACTGAAACTGGGGAATTGATGCAGCTATAATCTAAGACAGGAAGTATAAAAACCAGACCATTTTCATAAGTTAGATATCATGGCCACCTGACTTGATCCATAATGAGTGCCCCCAACTGAAGCTGTGCCAGGGATGTGAACACATTATTTTAGAGATGTTCCATAATGGGAGGGGACATCCTACGAATTTTCCCTTCTCTTCGATAATCGTCATAGTTGCTCCCTTAGCTAAAATATATTTGTCAGGAGGAAAGTCAGCAAAAGCATCTGGGAATACAGTATCAGTCAAAACATGTAAAACAGAAAATGAAAGTGTGAGCTAACCTCCTTCTCTTCTCTGATTTGCTTCTGTCATTTACTTCTCTCAGAAGAGTACAATGAAGAAATAATTCAAGTTTATGAGTCTCAACTGGACTGGAATACTGGATCTGAGTCTTCTCAAGGCTTGACCTGTGAGCAATGGTTTGGTTTCACCTTTCATAACTTCCATTAAGTGTTATAATAAGGTCTGAGTCATGGAGTTGTTTGAGGAGTTAAAATCACATGAAGTGCCTGGAACAGTGCTGGATGCATATCTTGCTTAATACAAAACTTTAGCAATTATTAATATTACCCAGTAACCATTAAGAAGTATCCAAGAGCACAGGCAGTTAACAGAGAAATGTTAGGAAACAACATTTTAGTGAAGGGAGTTTGAAGTCTCCATTATTTGTTTGACTTTTATAGCATTTCTCAACCATGGTCTGGTATTACATCAGAATTACTTAAGGAACTTTTAAAAATGCAGGTCTTGGGTCAACACCAATGCCAAGTGGAGCATAATTTATAGAGGATGGATCATTTAACAAGTTTTCCAGGTAATTCTTATGCACAAAAATGTTTGAGAAACAGTGCCAAAGGGATCCTGAGTAAACAACTCCCCTCCTTTATTTCTCCCACTTACTGAATGAGCTGCAGGGGAAGCATTTCAGTTTATAAGTGATTGCCTGGGCATGTCTTCTGGGATTTGGGCAACAAATTTCACCACCAAGTCCTCACAAATTTGGAATGGGATTATGTTTTGACTTTTGTGCCTCTTGTAAATTTTTGATCCCCTTTGGCTATTTCCAGTCTTACTAGAAATAAGAAAAGCAGCAATACTATGTTTGTGCTTTTATTAATATCCAAGGGAATGATAAAGTTGGCCAGTCTGAACTCACAATATACTGACAGGCTTTGTTGCTGCTGTTCCCGAAAAAGCAAGCCTATGACATTTTTTACATGAAAAATCAGTTATGGATTCAATAATTCTTTTCAAATAATACTTTAAAAATTGTGTTTGCTGAGGTGCTGTGATTTTGTTTATCTTGGGAGACATAGAGGTTTTTCTTATCTCTTTGTTTTGTTTTGTACAGTTTTTCTTATGTATAATAGAATTTTAATTTATTATGCTTTAAACATGAAATTATACTGTTAAAATAAGACTTTATGGCTAAACCCTAAAAATAATATTGAGTGTGATATTTGAGAAACATAAAATAATGTCTGAAATCTAAATATTTCTAAACAATCTAAATTTGTATGTCTTTTAGTAAAGTGAATAACATTTTTGTCTACACAAAGGGCAATATATATGCTCCATTAAAATCAACTAGGAACCAATTTCCACAAAATTCAATAAAAATGTTCTGATTAATGCATAGATCATCTAAAATATTATTTCAAACCATCTTTCCAATGTGTCCAGCACATTCCTTTGTAATCCCTAATATGGAACATTCCTTTCCTGAATACTATTTAATGCCTACTTATTTCCCTTTACCTCAAAAACTCTCCCCTAAAGCCTGTAAGGTCCACATTTATTATAGGATCATTCTTCATTTATGGATTTCTTTCTTACTCTTTGTAACTTTGTAAGAACTATAATGATTACATTTCCATGAACATAGACATACTCTTTAATATTTGCTCATTTCTATATCTAGTAAAGAACATTTTCAACAATTCCAGGTAGTGTATTGTACATGGATGTTATTTTGCTGTTTTTAACTATTAAAATTTTTTTTATATTGCAGCAATCATTCTGTCCATATTTACTAAATAAATGGATCTATTTTGATGGAAAAACATTTAATTCCATAAAATTTCATATCATGGATTATGTCACAAAATTTAAGAATGATCATTGCTCCTATGAGCATGAAACTGAAAATAAATACGTGTAACCATAAAATAGGAAAGGAACACATTTCTAAATCGGAATACATTTATGCAATTTGTTGTTAAATATATTACTAATAGAATTAACCCCCCAAATTCACTGTTATTGCTCTTTTACAATGAAGATGCTACCAATAATATACTCTATCCCAATCTAGTATTACCTACGACAGGTCAACTTGCAGCGAGGCGGGGGAACAAACCTGAAGGTATCTAGGTAGTTAGTACCAAAGACATGTTTTCTTTAGTATAGGGTATTAAATTCCCACAGGATCTACTAAAGCTCTAAATCAAAATGAAATTAGATAGAAATTAGAAAGTGTACTAGGCCACTATTAACAAAACCTGAACAATGAACACAAGCATCTCCATCAGGACCTCAGTGGGCTGGCTTCTCCTTTATGTACTTCCAACTTATTAGGAAATTTGGTACCTCTTGGCTTGACCTTGTCAAAACACATGATCAGAGTGTGTTAAGTGACCAGTTTCCTTTTGTGTATGTGCCTGTTCATGAGTGTGCACATATGCACGTGTGCACGCACTTGTGCTTCTATATGGAGGCCCTCCTCCAATGAACCACCGACTCCATCTTTTCTGGTTCCATAACTCTTCCAACAACACCACCAGCTGATTAAACATGTGAGCCTATACATGACATTTTACACAAACCGTAACACATGACTTCCTTGCTCTACAATGTTACACTGCTGTGATTAAATAAAAAAAGCAAAACAAAACAAAAAACGTTTGCCAGGTGTCGTGCCACAAGCCATGAGTAGGCAGAGGGCTAGTGGCTCTCCCTGAGATTGAAGCCAGCCTAGTCTACATAGTCATAACCAGTTCCAGGCCAGCTGGGACTACAGGGAGACCCTGTCACAAAAAATAATAACTTAAACTTTTCTTTGAAATTTCTTATTAATACATGTTTGTGGACTTACTTTTGATTCAGTGCATACTCCATCATGCTTTATGATCCTTAGAAAAGTGATGGGAGACTCATTATTTTCTTACAACACTGTTTTCAGTACAAAACAAATCTCTTGTCAAAGGTTAATATGCTTATAATAATTTTTAGTATATAGTATCAATATAATATAGAATTCACCATCAGAAGTGACTTAAAGAGATTGGAATTCAAGAGATCAGAAAGGGCTTCCAGTCTCCTTTGATGTCATTGCATTTAAGGAGTCATAATCTTTGCTCAGAACAGAGTTTCAGATCTTACTGAAGAAAAGGTTTCTGTAGTTACAGATAGGAATTAATGTTATCCCAATGCTGGAAATAAATAGGCGTGGAAGGGATAAGTGGTAAGATTTATGTTATGGGGCTGAGGATTTGACTCCACATTAAAGGTTAAGAGTGCCTGCTAGTCTTCAAGAGTACTATGTCCAGTCCCAGCACACTCTCATCAGGCAGCTATAAGAGGCCTGTAACTCCAGCTCCAAGGAATCTAACACATTCCTTTCTTTCTTCCTTTGCACTCACTATCATGAACATATACACATACAGATAAACATACACACACACATAATTTCTTTTAAAAGCCCAAAATATTTATGTTAGATGCTGATTGTTGATGATTTCAATAAGGACAAAAGATTTGAAGATTTAATTGATGCTACATTTATTTAACTTGTTTTCTAGTTATATATAAGATATGTGGCTCAACACAAAAGATGCAGATAAACTGATCTTTATTATTGTTACAGGAAAATTACTTCACCTGTATTTAAACAAAAATTACTTTGGAAAATATATTCTGTTTTGGTGACAAGAAATTCAAATTAATGGCAAGGAATACGGGTTATTGGTAGAATGTTTGCATACCAGGGAGAAGACCAAGAATGTGATAACTAAATATTGCAAAAACAAATAAATATGTAAATAAAAATGAATTAGTAAACCAACAAATAAAACTATTGCTCCGCTTTGATTTTAACAGCTCACTTGTTTAACATTTTTATAATTATTGAGACTAACAAATATAAGTTGTTGCTTTTCAGCTTGTTCCTCTGATTTTCCTCACCAAAAAAGGGTGCTACCACATTCTATGTAGAAGCAGCATCCCTATTTGTCTAAAGCATACAGCATACAGTAAGAAATTTTCTTTGGGGATATTTTTATTCCTGCAGTTGAAGCTCATTGGTCTGTTTTGGAGACAGGGTCTCCCTGTGGCTCCTGCTGTCATGGAACCCTATGTCAACCAGGCTGGCCTGGATCTCACAGAGATCCTCTTGCCTCTGTCCCTTGAGTGCTGGGATTGAGGATATACTTCACCACACCTGGTCTATTATTAGTCTTTATCCAGATTCTTGTCAATACTTTCTCTTAAATTTTCATTAGAGACCATAAGGGAAAAATGCTAAAATTTCCTAGGGACATAAGACTGCAGAACATTCATCTGTGGAATTTAATTCTGGAAAAAAGCTTGCCTTCATAGAAATAACATTTATTTCTTTCAATGGTAGTTAGAACAGTTTTCATATGAGAGTGGAAATTTTGTTTTGCTTATTTATACAACTGAATTATTTGCTCTAACTTTCATGAGAAAAAAATGTTGCACGAATTAATTTTGACATTTTGTCTCCATTAACTCCTCTAATTTTGGAAACTGAAAATCTTTGGTTGACTGCAGAACAAATAATAGAAGACAATTGTGAGCATTGATTTTTAAGGCATAGAATGATGCTTTGGCAGACACAGGGAAAAGCCTGGTTTCAGAGAAAAGAAAAGTGTTTATATATTTGCCCAAGCTGCCATCCTTAAGAAGAATCACATGAAAAATCATATTTCAGAAGTGGAAGTTCTAAGTAACAAATGCAAAAAATGATTAAATACAACTAAATAGGAAATAATGTCCAATTAGTATAAAAAACCAGAGGGAATAATATTAGTTCAACAACGTACTGACAAATTACACATACAGTATCTCTGTATGAGTTCATGTATATAACTGAAGGCTACGTAACAAGAAACTGCCAGAGAGGAAAAACCTTCTTTGAGTTGTTGAACAGAGTAACTCCCAGAATTTATATTGGCTATTGTCATAGCTCCTGATTGCCTCCTAGAATTTGAAGACAGCAATTTCCTATTGCTGAAGACAGGAATTACTTCAGAGACCCAATTTGGAGCAATGGAGCTGGAAGTGACATGGAAGCCACCTCCCTAGAAGGTTAACTCTCATAGTTTTGGGAGCACTGTGCAAGCTGCTTAGTGAAAACCTCATTCAGTGTTCCAACTCCACCTTTAAGGCCTAATAGCCTAATAATCACACCAGTTATTGGCACAGGAAGCAACATTAGTATAAAAGTGGTGTTTTTATCTTGAGGGCAATTAACAGCTACCTGATTTGTCTTAGAGCCCACTCAATGGGAGGAAAATCCTATGAGGTACTGTAAACATAATCAAATACAGATGGCTGGAGAGGTCATAGATCTTAGTGAAAACCCCAAGGCTGCCAGGACTTGAAAATATGTATCTTTATGTTTATAGACAAGTATCACAGGCACCACTCATCAAAGAAGTTTCTCTTGCAACAGAGGGAAATTAATTAAAGAGTTCCACAACACACACAGAGACTCTGTATTTCCCAAGCCTAAGCAGCACCTCTACAATGCAATCTCTGTAACTATGTGAAAGAAAGTTCCCAGAAAGAGCATCCTGAGCTGAATTTCCTGCAAGGTTGACCAATTGACTAACCACACTTCAATGACTGGGGAGAGTTTTAAAACTGCAGATCAAAAGTCCAATAATAAATTATTTGGGAACATCTTTAGCTCCATAAATAGCCATACATTGCCTATCTCTGTTTCTGACTTAGCATTCTTGTGACTAAAAAAAAAAAGTATTAACTTAGCAATCCACCAGATCCCAACAATCAAATGCCATCAGATAGAGTTTGAGACCTTTAGTAGAAAGTTCTTTGCTTTTCTATGACCTGCCTACAGAATGTATACACCAAAATTTCTGAAATATTTTTGAAAATAGCACGCTGGAACAATGAATTTGGGATAACATGTTCCTGTGCCATAATCACTCATCTAGGGCTCCAGAAATAGATCCACTTTGAGGTAACACTTATGGTGCCAAAATATAGGGCCTCAAGAATTACCTGCTTTTCATCAAAGGAGTCACCTGGATATAAGTAGGTACTAGCATGAATCCACTGAGTCCGGGCATCTGGTGGTGTCTCCTCAGGTGAAATGTGATGAGTTCATTCTGTGACTCTCAGACCCCCCTTCTTTGGGTCCATGGTTTACTTGTTTATTCTGAGCTGGTTGCTTAAGGGTCCTACTTATTAGGTATCTTTATTTGTATTGGTTTGCTTTCAAATGATTTGTTTTAACGTATCTATTTCATTTGTTTGCTTTGAAAGTATTTTGATTTCGACATTTGGTTTGGTTTGTGAAGACTCTCTTGATTCTGACCGTTTGTTTCTTAAAATTCACTGGCAGTACTTTGTTTTTTCCTTTCTCTTTTTCCCTGAACACTTTTCCCATATCTAATCTAAGGAATGAAACTAGGTTTTGAGAAAACTCTATATTTCACTCTATTGATTTTTAACATCGATTCATATGTTCCTTTAGCTTACAAATGTAAGAAAATGTAAAAATCTATGTTAACATATCTCTGCCAATTTTAAGTTCTTATTTGTTGAGATATTTGCTTGCTTGCTGTCGAAGTATCTGCTTTTAAGTATTCATTTTTGTTTACTTCAGAAGCATTTTGCTTCTGATTCTTTGTTTTAATATTGGTGGCTTCTAGACCATTGAAGGAAATTTGGTTTCTGTTTATGGTCTGTCATGGCTTTGCTTGTTTTTACTGTGTTTTGATTTAGTTAGCCTTTATCTTCAGACACCCCTCCAACACCTAAATATGCTTTTATTTTTCTGTGATTACTCCTGTTTACTGATTGCAACCTTGCTGTCTTTAGCTTAGGAATTTTATGAGTGCCTGATCATAAAGGCTCCGAAGACAAAAGGCACCTCTTCTCTCCATCCTTACAGAGTGGAGGTGTCAAGGGGAACCTTCCAGGATGAGTAATGAGTAACCTGAATATCATATCCTGTTCCTGGGTCAAAAGGAACTTTATTGACTCATCTGAGAAGAAACACATAAGGGTCTGATCCTCCAGTGTCTTGAGCTCCCTCATATTTCCATAAATGTGCAGGATAATCCCAAGACCCAGTGGAAAAAAATGGGCTTATTGTGAAAGCTGAGAAAGTTCATCCCAAAGCAGCACAAATATTCATTCTGTTATTTAATAATTAAACAGGGAAATAGATATTGCCTAAAATCTACATAGCACACTTAACCCTTTCCTTTAGGCCACTAATTCTTCTTTTTGCATGTTAAAGAGCTAAAGATCTAACATTCCTGCCTTCTCCTAATCTCTGGTCCACCCAGATTTCACATAATTGTGTTATGTGTGTCCATGATGTTGTTTTCATGTGTTGTTTGTGTCATGACAATTTTTGAACTATGACTAATTCAATTTTTTCCTTTCTCATTTGTTGTTTTGTGTGTATGCATTGACATTATTATTATTATTTTGGCAGGCCAGATTAAAATGCATACTTTCAGGTTTATAAAGGCATTTTGATAATGTATTTAAAAACCTTATAAATACATACTGCCTTAAACTTGAGTCCTTTAAACATCTAAAAACCTATAAACAATAATTTTGTGTCTATTAAGTGTTTCACAAAATCTTTGGATGCTAATTGTTTCTACAAAATAGCATTCATTAAAATCATAAGATAAATACTTCAGCGTGCTATAAAGTCTAACATTGTATACATAGATTTTAATTAAAATTTCCTTTCAGAACAGTTTCTAAATAAATAAATAAGTAAATATTAAAACTTATTTCAGTTGTCAGAGAAAACAATCATTTCTCTTTCTAAAATACTCTTAATATGAAATTATTAAATGTAAGTTTTTATTAAAATGACACTAGACTACATGTAAAACCATGGATATATACAGCTTGACCACATGTCCAGTATGTCTATTAATAATATTAAACCAATGTGACCACTGTGACAAAGAAAGTAGAAGTGACTAATGGTTCTAGATCTTTTATATGTAGAATGTAAGATGAGATTTTTGTTTAAATATTTAAAGAATCTTTTTAAGATAAGTTATGCAGTCTGGTCATGATGTTATGGTCTTGATTCTTGTCTCAGTTATGGTTCTATAACTTGCTCTCCTCATTTACTAAACTATTTATTTTAAGGATTCAGAAAGATCATTTATCTCTGTTTTTATATGTATTTTATATGTATGGTATATATTTACAAATAAAAACTTTTTTGATCACTACTGCCTCTTTAAAGTGAATTAACAGGTTCGCCAAGCCTACTTAAAACAGCTCTAAATAATTAAGGAGAAATTTGATCATAAAAAAATACATACTTCAAGGCTTACAGAGGCATTTTAAAGTTTAAGACTTTTAAAAATTTATAACTAATCCTAATGTGCTCCATAATAATATATTTGAGGTAATTGTATATTTCTAGGCTTTAAATTTAAAAAAAAATATATAGTTTAATGATGTACTTGCTAAATGATTAACATAAATACTAGAAAGGTAAGCAGCTAGAAAAATAAGTCAAATGCCAAAATTTTATCTTCTGGAAGCCTCAGACCCTAATGAGAAGTGAACACCTTTAAAAAAAATAATTTCAAAGTGCCTATTATAATGACATCTTTAACAAATAATTAGTTTAAATTGGTTAAGACAAAACTAAATATATTTTACCTGTCTTACTCCTGTTAGATATTTAAGACACCACCTACATGTTTTCTATGGCCTCCTAGATTTTCCTTTTAAATTATCTTATTAAATTGTCTTCCAAAGTTTATATACAAATGTAAACATTGTAATTAAAATGTAAATTGAAAGGTTGAGTTATGAAATATATTTTGGCAAAAATGCTTTTGGATTAAAAGGAATTGTGCAAAAGAGGCAATAAGTGAAAATGATATTAAGAGATTATGTTATAGAAAGGTTAAGAAAATTAAATTTAAAGAAAGCAGATGCCAGGATTATATAATTAAGTCAATTATAATATAAAGGTTTATTATTAAAAGTCTTAGGGTCAAAATTCAATACACTAAGGTAAAATTAATGCTTGATTCTCTGTTTACCACAACAGGAACAATAAAATGCTTTTCTTAGTTGGCTTATATAAACAATTACTTTCAAATATGATTTCTAAGAATTCAGAAATAAAAGATAAATGAAGAAAATCAGAGGATTTTATTACTTGTAAAAAGACCCAACATCAAACACTCAATTCAACTAGAGGAAAACGACTGTATCCAGATACTTACTTCTAAACTACTGTGCTACAAAATTAAAGAAAATTAATTTTAAGAGTTGCATGTGCCAATTTCATCTAAGAATTCATCCATATGGACTTCGGAGATGCTAAGGAGGACTCACCATCCACTAACTTGTAAACAAGCACCTACAAATAACTTTACGTTTCTCTCATTTTTGTGCCTTAAACTCTTATTTTTCTTTAACTTTTGTAATTGAATCATTGTATATTTAATACAGAATATCTCAATCAATCCAGTCAATCCTAATCATCTTTATCCACTTTACCTCCTTCCCACCTCCCCACTGGCACACCCCATAACTTCCAAACTGGAATCCACACATTCTTTCATCTGTGTTAAAGTGTATTGTGTCAAGATATTGTCCCCAAATATTCATCAGTATAAATTCATCCACTGAGGTCTAGTCAACCTACCCAGAGACACTAGCTTTAAGATTAGCTCATCTTCACCCAGTAGTAATCAGTTATCAATGCTTCTTCAGCAAAGATTGGGGTCTGATATGCATTTCCCCAGTTTAATGCTGGGTTTTTGTCTGCTTGAGTTTGCATGGGGCTTGAACATGCCGACACCATTGCTATAGGTTCATATGAGTCTGGTGCAAAAGAAGATTCTTTGATGAGTGTTTCCTGTAATACTTGACTGTAAATATAAAGATACCTATTTTGTATTTATTAAGAGGTTACATTTATCAGAGGGATATAACAGCCTTGGGGATTTATCTAAGGTCTATGATCTTTTCAGCCTTGTGTATCTGGATATGATTAGAGTACCACACATGAGTTTCCTCCCATTGAGAGGGCTCTAAGACCAATTAGGTAGTCATTAATTGCCCGCCCCCAAGATGAAAGTGTCACTAATGTACCAGTATTGTATGCTGTGCTGGTCATTGATGTGGTTAATTTGTCATGAAACTGGTGTTGGGCCATATATTGATGTTCTCCCTTTGCTGCTTTGCAGCCTTCAGAGAAAGTGGCTTCCAAGTCAATTGTTGTTCCTTTGCTACAAATATGGTCTCTGAAGTATGTTCTGCTTTCACTAATAGTTTCTTGCCTTCATGTTCTGGGAGGCAATCAAGGATGGTGACTATAGCCTGTGTAATTTGGGATTCTCTTGGACTATTTTAATGGTTACTGATATCTAATATTTCACTTACTATAGTCCTAAATGATAAAATATTACTAAGTTTTGTTTAAATTAAGCTATGATTGATGATGTTGTTTCCTTTAATTATGTTTTATTTTTATTATGATTATTTGTTTATTCATAACTCCTATCTTAATCAATCAGTTTTCATGTTTAAAAAATTCAGGTATTTTCCCTCTTTATAAAAATATCTATATATTTTTTCTAAATATTTCTTATAATTTGGATAAAAAGCCTAATTTTCAAATTTAAATTTGTACTTGTATATACTATATCACATTGTATATTTATATTTTGTATACAAAGTATCTATTTTAATTAAACCCAGCCAATTAGATTAAAATGCCCAATAAGGCATGCCAATGTTTAACAAGTAACTACAATCCTATTTTCACTAGATAGAAATACCCAAAGTTTTGAGTTAATTTTTCTTATTCAAATTATACAAGACATTATTGTGATAACGACAATATTCATGATATTATAGTTTAAGTAATGATGTTCCTTGACTAAATGAGCATTTAAGGTGTCCTATGTAATACAATTAGCCAGGATAAAAATAATAATGGAACTATCTTTACTTTATTAAGGAAATGAACAGTACTGCAATGACTCCTTCTGGAGTCTCATTTCCATTTCTAATTATCAAAATAAAGAAAAGTATTTAGATATGCTTTCAAGACCTATAAAATTCCAATTTTCTAACAGGTTTGATCACTTGTTCCTATTAATGTTAGTATTTATGTAAATGAAGACGTTCTTGTTAGAAAAACATTTAACAAATACTGTATTTTTGTGTAATTTCTTTTATAATATCTTTCATTTCTTTTTTTTTTTCAAACTAAATGTGGCATAATACCAATATAACTAAACAAATAAAGTCATTATCCCAGATAAGAACTACTATAGTTAGAGCTAGGAACTTCATGAAGTTAATGAGTCTAACTGATCTAAAAAGAGACCAAAAATTAGACGATAATAGATTCATTTAAATACCCTAAATTAAACTATAAGTAAAATAGTTCATAGAGTACAGAAAATTGTAAATGCAGGTGGAAAACATAATCAATCTCATGTTTTCAATGTTTCCTAAATATGTCCCATTACTCCATTAGGCTGAGCAATGTTCTTGATTAACTGAGAACGTGTTCTGTTGCTCATTAGAAAAAAACGACAAAAATTGAGGTGGCTTACTATGTTTATCCTAGTTACTTTCTATCGCTGTGGTAAACACTGGCCAAAAGCAACCTGACGAGGAAAGGATTTATTTCACCTTACCAATTGCAGTACATCATGCAGAGAAGGCAGGGCAGAAACCTGGAAACAGGAAATTAAGAACAGATCACTGAGGAATGCTACTTACTGACTTGCTCATCTGGCCTTTGCCCAGCCTGCTTGTTTAAACAACCCAGGACCACCTGCCCAGGTTTGGCTCCACCCACAGTTGACTGGACCCCCTCACATCACACAAAAAATCAAGAAAATTCCTCTCCCAAATGACCACAATATAATCAGATCGAGGAAATTCCCCAATTGAGGTTCACTCTTTCTAGGTGTGTCAAGTTTACAACTGAAGCTATCCATCACAATGAACTACCAACGTAATTTAAATATGATCAATTTCAGAATGGATATTCCTGATTATATTTCTCTATGTCCCTCAGGCATTTTTCAGAAAGTGGTAAAGACAGTAAATTCCATTTCAAAGTTATTAATAATGGTTCTTGGTAGAAAAGAACCTATTCAATGTGGGGTTTTGCTCCCATAAAAAGAAGACATATCCAAGAGATAGCTGCTAAAGACATTTTAAATAGTGATACTTTTTAGCGATGCCTAGAAACCTGGTGATAGAGCTTTGAAGCCATGAGTTTATTGGTAAATATATAGAGAGGAAAATTAAATAATGTGTGGAGACAATTATAAAAAGAGAAGGGAAAGCCCAAGTTTAGTATAGTCTTAAGATCCTCAATTTAAGGGAGATGAAAGTGGTATTGGAAGGGACACGGGAAGTACTTCTCAGATTGACACAGAATTCTTGGAGACATTTGGGTGGGACTCTAGGCAGCAACTCCTTATCCAAAGACAGGAAGGAAAATACCACAAGAAAGCATACAAGAGACAGAGTATCACTCACTATAGAATTTTTCAAATTATGCTTGCAATTCTATTACGACCTTTTTAATTTGTAGAAGAATATAAAATATTTTCTTGTGCACACAACCCTTATGTACATGTCGATTTATGTATAAAATATGCTTGTGAATATATTAAACAATTTACTCAGAAGCCATTTTCTATTGTAATCAGGGCCAGTTATTATGCTCTGGTAGTAAAAGTGTAAATAATGTATGCGTTAGATGTGAAGAAGGCTATTAGGAACCTATGTTTTATTAAATTTCAATATTACCATTTTGAAAATGATTATAGATTTTAGAATATAAGATTGGATTCTCAGCTAACACTTATCAAATTTCAAGATTACTGTTGTATCATTTTCACTTTCAATAATTTAGACCATAAATTGTTTTACAAAAATTTAACATTACTGCTGCTGGTAAAAGATTAAAAATATATATAATAGCAATTACAACATTACTTAGGGAGACTTTCCTGCACCCTGGATATCAGCTCTCAAGTTTACTTCAGTCACTAGGATGATGCACACCAAGACCTGTCCTGTCAGCTCTCTAAGACCTGCCAGTCTGAGTTTGATTTTTGAAACTTCCCCATGCCCCAACTTCTTAACCTTGAGAACTTTTCATGTTCACTGGAATTCTTGTGTCTCCGGACATGTGAGTCCTGCTTTAGAGAATTCTCCTTCCCACCCACTCCAAGCCCTCCAAGCAAACAAGCATCTCATCTGTGAGGTATTTCCAGTCTCTAGGAGCCTTATGTACCCTAGAATGATCCCAGCATGGCTTGTCAGCCAACATGTTCACCTAGGAGATACACATCCCACATTGCTGCTCCAGGACCATGAAAAATCAATCCTGGAACCTCGACTCAAAAACTGCATCTATGCATAGCTAAACTGAGAACATTTCTTATACCCTATTTGCATATCAACATAAAGTACTCCAGAACTGAATATCAAACACTACTCAGCTGAGTCATTATTTAAAAAGTAGGGAAAAAAACATAAATGATAAAAAGGACCATTCAACAAAGACAATATTACCTTCCCATACCAAGAAAAACCATCATCAAAATAAGAACAGATGCCTGATTTCACTGAAAACATAAACACGAATAATCCTGATAGTATTATTTTCTCTAGAAATTCCATTGTAATGTTTTCAGAGAATAGTAACCTAATGGATACACATGAGAATGGTTTCTAAATAACAACTATAATTATTTCAAGGAACTCAAAGAAGATATTAATAAAAATAATTAATGAAGACTGTCAAAACAGAAACAATTGAATGAAATAGCAAAAAAGATCAAAACATGAAATTAGAATATAATAAATATATAGAATCTCTGAAAAACAAACTAAAATAAAACTGCTGATGGATTGATAAGTTATTGACATGAGCTAAATCATATGCTTCTTATGGTATCCTTAGGCTTCACTTCAGTTGCTATGCCCTTTTTGTGAACGTCATCTAGCATACGTGAGTCTCCTTATTTTTAACTTTGTGTAGACAGATACACAGAATTTCCTTGTATTTTGATGAATTTCACATTCTGTGAAATGTTTATTATGAACATACCATGGTTATGGGGTAAGGAAGAAAACTCACAGAGGTAAAATAGGATTTTATCAGAACACATCCGTGGAACAAATTCCAATG